>CM037092.1:14552077-14783650 GCA_020916435.1 Oxytropis ochrocephala
TTAAATCCTTAGAAGAAGAAAAATTATTTATTTCCTAAAAAGAACACAAAGACGCAAGAGTTTTAGATGGAGAGAAAACACAAATTAAATAAGAAATTAACCTTTGTTTGAGAAAGAAAGTTGTGTGAGAATGAAGAGGAAGAAAATTGACTTACAAAGAAAAACCGAACTGCTGCTTCTTCTTCTGCACTAACAAACTCACTCACTCTCAATCTCATGGTTTGCTAAGAAGTAGAATGAGGTATATAAAGAGTTTCTCAAACCTCAGTACAACCAATTTTGCGTAAAATTGGTGTCTTTACTGCATGATAAAGAAACGACTCCAACTGACAACCTAGTACAAATCCACGCTTAACATTCACACGTCAGACATTTCTTTCATCAAGCTAATTATGATTCATAAAACCGTAGTTCACATGAAAGTACCACTCCAATACAAGATTCAGAAACAGCCAAACCACATAAAACCGTAGTTCACATGAAAGTACCACTCTAATTATGATTCATAAAACCGTAGTTCACATGAAAGTACCACATGAAACCGTAGTTAACATAAGAAACATTTTCAAAGCGCGGGGAAGGGGTGAGTAGGGCATCAAGTGTGAGGAACATGTTTTTGAGACAACATTTGGGCCCTACAAGTCTAATGTAGGTTTATTTGGGATCCTTACTGAACCTACGTGGCATGGTGTTGTTGGGTTAGATGTGTTCTGTGTTGAAACCAATGGCTTCGATTAGCTTAGGAGATTGCTTCTTAAATGATGTCACAGTTGGGTTTTATAATCATGATCAAGTACTAGAGTTCCTTTGTCTTTTATCAAATCCCACCTTTTACGCCAATCAGTTTTACTATGGGTATCGTGTAATCAAGGTTTCAATTCCATCTTTTTTCATGTCCTTTCTACTAATTATATAGGGGTGGTGATTGAAATGAGAAAGTAGAGCGTTGCATACTTGAATTCAGACTTTCAGTTTTTACATTGTGTTAAGCAACGAAACTGTCAGAAACTTTTATGAAATTTGTTTGATAATTAATATTACAAGTTTTTTTTTTAAATAAAAGTTTACTTATGTTGTGTTTCACGGGCTTATTGTTGATCTTCGAGCTTAGAAAGCACCTACAAAGTTACTTACATATATTATTCATCAATGAGTTCATCACATTTGCAATGATATAATTGAACTCATGTTCTTATGAGATATGAACTAAAACCTTACTAACTAGACCATCATTCACATGCAAGTACTAGGGATGCAAATGATGAGGGGAGGGGTCACCCTAACCGCCTTGTTGGATGAATACATAAATACACAATTTCGACTAACTCCAACAAGATCATATTCTACATATGTTCATTTATATGAAAAATATACATCAATACATAATTGATAGGGGTATTAATCATTATTTTTTTAATGATTAATAATTGATAATTAATCATTATTTTTTGACCGAGTAATTACATCATTATCATAAAGTAAAATGGAGATTACATAAATGATAGCATTAAATATATAAAAAAACCCAAGTCACTACTAAGAATTATAATTGCTCTTGACTTGTCTTCATATTTTATATGTGTGAATTTATTTCATTCTCATCCCCAACCAAAGAATAATGTCATTTAATTTTATTAAAAGACCTTATTATTCTTATGAATATTATTCTCATTAGTCTCCAAAAGAAACTCATCTCTCAAATTTAGGAGATTTCACATTCAACCCAATACTTAAGTTTAAGTTCATAACGTAATTCAGTCCAAAAAAAGTGTACAGAGTTAATAGATTTCTAGTAAGCATCAATGTTGGGTTAGATTTGTTTTGTGATGGAGTTGATGGCCAAGATTAGCTCAGGAGGTTGCTCCTCAAATGGTGTCATTGTTGGCGTCTAATGATAATAAAGTACCAGAATTCCCTTGTCATTTTTCATATCCAATTTTTCTGCCAGTAAGTTTTATTGTGGGTATCGCGTAATCAAAGTTTTAAATATGTTTTTCTTGTCCTTTCTACCAAATTTATAGGGGTGGGGATTGAAATGAGAAAGTAGACTGTTGCATGCTTGAATTCAGGCATTGAGTTTTCACATTGTGTTTAGCAATTAAACCGTATTTTCAAGAATTTTTTGAAATTTGTCCAATAATTAATATTACAAGTTTCTTTTTTTAAAAATAAAAATAAAAGTTTGCTTATGTGTCTCAAGGGCTTACATTTGATCTTCGAGCTTAAAAAGTACTTACAAAGTTACTTGTGTATTATTCATCAATGAGTTTCTCACGTTTGCAATGATATTATTGAACTCTCGCTTTTATAAGATATAAACTAAAACCTTACTAACTAGAACATCATTCGTTTTTTAAGTATTAGGGATGCGGATGATGCGGGGAGGGGTAATTCCTAACTGGGCTCATTGGGTGAATACATGCATGCACAATTTCGACTAATTCAAACAAGATCATATTCTACCTAGGTTTATTTATATAAAAAATACATCAATACATAATTGACAGAGTAATTGCATCATTATTTTTTGAGTGGAGTAATTACATCATTATCATAAAGTAAAAATGGTGATTACATAAATGATATCATTAAATATAAAAAAATGAAGTCACTTTTATGAATATAATTGCTCTTGACTTGTCTTCATAGTTTGTATGTATGATTTTTTTTTCTTTCTATTCTCAACCCCAACTAAAGAATTATCTCTTTTAATTTTGTTAAAAGTCCTTATCATCCTTATGATTATTATTCTTATAAAAAAAAAATCTTATGAATATTACCCTCATTAGTCTCTAAAATAAATTCATCTCTAAAATTTAGGATTTCACATTCAACAAAATATCTCAACTGCATGACTTAATTCAGTCCAAAAAATGTACGAGTTAATAGATTTCTATTAAACATCAATGTTGGGCTGGATGTGTTTGATGATGGAACTAATGGTTTCACATTCAACCAAATATCTCAACTGCATGACTTAATTCAGACCAAAAAATGTACGAGTTAATAGATTTCTATTAAGAATCAATGTTGGGTTAGATGTGTTTTATGATGAAACTAATGGTTGGGATTAGATCAGGAGATTGCTCCTTAATTAAATGCTGTCATTGTTGGCTTATAATGATATTCTAGTAACATAAATCCCTTGTCATTTTTCAAATCTCACTCTTTCGACCAGTAAGTTTTACTGTGGGTATTATGCAATCAAAATTTCAAATCTGTTTTTCTTATCCTTTCTACTAAATTTTTAGGGGTGGGGATTTAAATGAGAAAGTAGGTATTACATGCTTAAATTCAGTCTTTCAGTTTTTACATTGTGTTTAACAATTAAACTGTATATTCAGATTTTTTTTTGAATTTTGTTTGATAATTAATATTACAAATTTCCATTCATTTCTGAGATGATACACTTTGCAATGTTGGCTGATATAGAACAAGTATATTTTAAAGCTACCTTGAAGAAGAAAGAGTAAGGAAAGATTGAGGACCAAAGGCTTTCTACACAGACAAGGGTTTGATTTTTCTCAGGTGTTTTCATGAGACTACCGTTGGAGGAAGTTGTTTTTGTAGACCAACCACTAGGGTTTGAAATTGAAGGGAAAGAAGACAAGGTGTATAGACTCCAAAAAGCCTTGTATGGGTTGAAACAAGCTAGATGAGCGTGGAATAAAAGAATTGACAAGTTTTTTTTTGCGAGCAACAAGGATTCAAAAGGTGTTTTGTGGAGCATGGGAGTTTATGTAAAAAGCAAACAGAAGCTGAAATTGCTGATAGTGTGCCTATATGTGGATGATCTTTTGGCCACTCGAAGTTGTGCTAAAGAAATTGAAGAGTTTAGGAGTAGTTAGCTGTTAGTGAAAAACTAACACTCAGTTAGTTGATTTTGTTTTTCTGTTAGCAGTACTCAAATCAGTTAGAAACTGATTTGTGAACAACTAACATGCTCATGTGATCTTTCGCTCCAACAAGCCAAGAATAATGCTTAGAACCCGTATAAGCATTAACAAGAGTGTTTATCACTTTAATGTGATCGATAATTCATGCAATGAAAAGGACATATTTAAAGCAATTATGACTACAAGAGCATCACAGCAAAAAAAAAAAAGAACAGGGCAAATAAATGAAGTACATATTACAATATATGAAAAAGATTAAACATCACAGTTCAATGAAGACAGACACTTTGGGGACTTAAACAAAGACACAACAAAAATAAAATAAGGACTTGCCAACAACTTAGACCCATGTCTTGCCAAAACAAAACATAAAAAGACAACATAAACTTTGTAACCATAACCACCAATGATGACAAATCTTGTTTTCTGTATAGGACACGACTCCAGACAGAAACTACTAGACTCAACAAGACAACAATCTATACAGAAAACAAAGATGGAGATTCCATCAGCTTCTTTATCAGGGAAAGACTTCATGACAGGTATTGAGTGTGAATCCTTTCTCTGTTCATCTCCCACCACATCTTTGCATCATCCTCCCCAAACCTCTGACGACTGTTGACAGAAATCAGAAACAGTTAATGAATCATCAAAATAATAGTTCATGAAATTGTAAGATGTTGTCAATGTCACCTAGTGTATGATATTAATATTTCACAATACTTCTTGAAATTAAAATTCTTCAATCAAATTAGTGTAGTTAATTTAATTCCTGAAATTGTCTGCTAGGAACTAATCTGATAATTTTCATTTTCAGAAATCCTTTGAAAACTTCATTAATTTTAGGGACAACTTTATAATTAAGACTCCTACATTGTCATCATTTCACCACAGTACATGTTCCTAGGATAAACCTATGTGGAGGAAAAACAATACTCTCTCTGGTCTCATTTGTGCAAAAAGTGTACTTCATTGAATAACTGATGTATATGGTCACTATTTACCAGATACATTATTCAATGAACGTAGAAAATATATAATTTTTGCTTATAAATTAGATCGGAGGTAGTAATAAGAAACATGGATTTGATATGCAATAAGTATTACCTAAACCTGACACGACGAAGGTCCTTCCTCCCATCAGGTAACAGCCGGATAGTTAGGAAGACTCCAGGCATATCTTCCTCTATCCACTCTCCCTGACCAGCAATGCTGAAGAAATGATTATCTTGAGAAGTGGTCATACTCAGAATGGATGACCCTGCAGCATGCATGTTCTGATTGACTTGATCATTCCTTAATGTTGAACCGTTGTTCAACCAATCAGCCACAGGACTATCGTGGCCAGAAGGTTGTCGCGAGACAGGAGGCGTATCTATTTGCTGTTCAAATGCAATAATATATAAGTAGAGATTAGAATCTAAAAGAATAATGTAAGTGAAATGGTGTCTTGAAGTAGGTTACCTCATCCTCAGAATTAGGAGGAGAGTTGAGCGCTTAGCGATTGAATCGCCGCACATCATAAAGCTCCACGATCCTGTCGTAGTTCTCGCCCCACCATCGTTGAGCTTGCCACCTATCAAACATGTCTCGGCTACAACAAATTCACATGTTAAGAAATAACTACTGTCTGTGTAAAACAACTTTAAAAGACAGATAAAAAGGAACAAAGGTAATAACATACTTGAAACGGACTCTTCTCAGATCATTTCCTCCATTAGGAAGAGGCACAAAGGTAATGTGAATCCCTGGCTCAACCTGTGCAATCCACATTATGTCGTTATCCTCCTCTTCGCGTGACACACCACCATAGGTTGCTACGCGAGCATTCCTTCTTCGGGTTTGGTCACCGCCGATTCCCACTGGCTCTGACCCAACACCTCCCATATAGGGGTATTGAACCCCTTCAGCATCATTCGGTCTCGATCCTCTTCGGTAGGCGCTTGGCCCTGCACCAGAGGATCTGGGCTGCTTGTTAGCACCTGTAAACTTCAGCGCCATATCCTTCATCTGCATGTACAAAACAAAAAAAAGGTCATTCAATTCAACATCAATAATGCATTAAAAGAGACCACCGTTTAATGAAAAACTATATAAAACAATTCCAAAAAAAGTAAATATCATGCATTTTGTGAATTGTGAACACAAATTGGAACTAGATGGAGTCTAAGGTTTCATTTCAGGTTTCTGTCATTTTCAAAACATAGTGCAAAAGCTTTACAGCTGGGCTGGTTGAGAATGTACTTGTCTAGAGAATACAAGTGAATGAGAACAACATCCCTAGACATGAAAGTTCATTATAGGTAGCTCATATATGTATATATCCTACTCTTAACTATGTACCCAAAATGGAAAGCATTTCCTATTTGTAGAAATCTCCAACAATATCTATCCAAATATTAATTGTCAAAATTTTCCTCATAAATCAGAAACTTTGGTTCAAAATAGTTATGACAGACATCAGAAAGTGCCTCACTATCACTAGTCTCTAATCTGATAATTCAACCAAGGCATCTCCTTAAAATGGTAAGAAGATGAAAAGTGAGTTAGAAAATTAAATGTTAATCAAAATTTGGCAAATTAGATTGTAAAATTTAGTAAGAAGATGCATAATAGTGCCACAAAATGCTGTCACTATTATAAATTGTGATTGAAATTTGAAACCAGCTTGGTTCTGGTCTCATATGCATGCAATTATAAGTGGCTAAAAAGGGTACTGGGAAACTACTAAACAAGTTGGTTCTTTAATTTCTAACTGAAGAAAGAATAAACCATTAGAACCAACTTGATTGGTTGATGATGATGATGATGTTGTTGAAGATGGTCACATCAGGTTAGTAGCAGCAGCAACACCAGATGCATATAAATGAATCAAACCAATGGAGGAAGTGGACCATCATCCAACAACAACAACAAAATGGCCAAAACACAAAACATACATACGTCATCCTAGAAACCAAAACAATCCATCATGCCTAGGTAACTAAAACCAATATAAAAACAATCCATATCCGTGTGAGTGACATGTACATCTTTATAAAAAAAAATATACACGTCACTCAATATAATCAAAAGTGGATCAATTAATTTGAACCAAATACATCAACTGAAATAGATCAACTTCAATTGATCCCCTTTTGCTAATATTTAGTGACAAATGGAGTATCATAAAATGAGTTTTCAAATTTCAAAAAACATTCAATTTAGTTTCTCAGTCTCCCAAATTCTCAATGTCATGTTTGATCCATGATTTGTACAACTTCATATCAATTAGGTCCCTGATTTTTATAACTTGGTATCATTTTGGTCTCCACAAAAATCATATATCAGTAACCAAATCGATACTAAGTTGTAAAAGTCGGAAACTTAATTGATATTAGGTCGTAAAACCCAAGACCAAACATAAAATCGAGAATTAAGACGTCTAATAATGTCAGAAACTAATTAAAAATACAATTAATTTTAGAAAATAAATTAAAAATTGAAGGACCAAAATGCCCCTTAACTCATCATAAAATCATAAAATAGGTGGAGGTGAAAACTTATAAAAAAAGACTCGAATAGTGGTCCCTACAAAAAATGGAAAAAGAAGGTGCAAAAGCAAATTAAGTATCGTAGGTGAAGATACCTGAGCAGTGAGGCTTTTGACGGCTTGATTTGTTGCCGGCGTGCCACCTCCATTTCCAGTCGCCGCCGTCTCAGTCTGACGGTGTTGGTCATCCCTATCCTCCTCCACAGCTGGCTTCGAACATCCTATGCATTGAAACATCTTTCCTGCACTGCACCATCACATAAACACACAAACATGCAATAACAGCATTTATGAGTTACAATTAATAAAGTGACAAAAGGTCATTTATTTATAATAATAATAATAAGACAAAACCATATAAATAAATAAATAATTAATTAAATTGTCTGTTGTGATTTAATAAAACAGTGATGACAAAAAAGAGAAACTGAAAAGGGTGATGAAATGAAATCTTCAGAAGGAAGAAGAAGAAAGATGATATGGAAATCGTTAAGTAATGATCAACTGAAAAGAAATCAAACGAAAATAAAAGAAGCGAAACGAAACGAAAGTTTTCTGACACATATCTCTCACATTCTCTCTTTTTGCAGATCACAATCAATCCCCATTCTTCGAGAAAACCAACACACAGAGAGAAAAAAAAGATTGTGTGTTATTTTGTTTATTAAAAAGAACACAGAAAGATGCAAGAGTTTTAGATTGAGAAAAAAAATAAATTAAATAAGAAATCAAAGGTTATCTGAGAAAGAAAGCTATGTGAGAAGGAAGAAGAAGAAGAGAAACTAACTTACAAAGCAAAACCAAAATACTTCTTCTTCTGCACTTAGAAACTCACTCACTCTCAATCGGATGGTTTGCTACAAAGGAGAAAGGTGGTATATAAAGAGTTTTGGAGGCATCAGTGCCAGTAATATCCCGTAAATTCCTTGTTTTTTTATGCATGATAATCAAACCACTCCAACTGACAACCTAAGATAAATCCACGCTTATTGTTCATATCTCACGCATTTCTATAATCACTGTACTATGTAACTAATTCTAATTATGACTCTTAAAACCGTAAATCACATGAAAATGCACTCCATCAATGAGATATTCAGAAACAGCCAAACTAGCAGCTGTGTTCCTGAGGAAACATATGAAACGTTTTGAGAGAGCGGGGGAAAGGGTGAGTGAGTGGGGCATCAAGTGTGAGGGAACGTGTTTTTTGTGACAACATTTGGGTGATGAGTTTCTATAAGAGAAGAAAGTAGAAGGAAAGATAGTGAGAAGAAACAATGTTGAAGGGAGTAGAAAAAGAGATGATTTTTAAGTTGTTTGGTTGAAGTGAAAGTGAATAGAAAATGAGAGGAAAGTAAAAAGTTCTGTGTAGTAAATGACACCAGTGCCCTTAAATAAAATAGTGTAAAATAAGATAAATATAATGTATATTAATAAATATAAAATATTAATTAATTTCTTAAATTAATAAAAAAAAGTCTAAAATCAACTCTAAAGGCATTTTAAAAATCAAACTAATCTTTGGTAAAAAAAATATAAATAATCAAACTAATCAGTGTTTTTTTTTTGACAAAATTATACAGTTTTTTTAATTGTTCCCCTTTGTTGATAATTTTTTTTTACTCCATGTGGCCGGTATCAATTAATCTAAATCAAAGTCATAATGTGACTTGATAAAAAATATGCACATGCAATAACAAATAAAAAAGAAAGAAATGTACCAATAAAATAGAAAAGAAAGAAACAACTGAACTATTAAGGGGTCTTTTTGTCATTTTATTCAATAGAAAAGAAAAAACAATCGAACTATTAAGGGGACTTTATGACAAAAAGACCCCTTAATAGTTCAGTTGTTTCTTTCTTTTCTATTTTATTGGTACATTTCTTTCTTTTTTATTTGTTATTGCATGTGCATATTTTTTATTCAAAAAAATTCCCGACAGTTTTATTGTTTTACATTGTGTTAAACAATAAAACTGTCGGGAATTTTTTTGAAATTTGTTTGATAATTAATATTACAAGTTTCCTTTTTTTTAAAAAAAAATAATAATAAAAATTTACTTATGTTGTGTCTCAAGGGTTTATTGTTAATCTTCGGGCTTAAAAAGCACTTACAAAATTACTTACATATTATTCATTAATGAGTTTATCACATTTACAACGATATCACTGAACTCACGTTCTTATGAGATATATGAACTAAAACCTTACTAACTTGACCATCATTCATTTGCAAGTATTAGGGATGCAGATGATGCCGGGAGGGGTTACCCCTAACCGCCTCGTTGGGTGAATAACGCACAATTTTGACTAATTTCAACGGATCATATTCTATATATGTTCATTTATATAAAAAAAAATACATCAATACATAATGAGAAATGTTATTTGGACCAAAAAGTGGATAAAAAATTGTTGCAAAATACGAATATGTACGTACTACAAAATGAATGCGTGAAAATACATTTTTTACTTATTTGAAGTTAAATATATTATACGCGTATAACATTGAAGTTAATTTAAAATAAAAAAAATAAAAATATACGCGTATTCCCTCCTTATCCCATACACATACGTATTTTTGGTACACTTTTTGGTCCAATTAGCATTACTCATACACATTTGAAAGAGTAATTACATCATTTTATTTTTGAATGGAGTAATTACACCATTGTCATAAAGTAAAAATGGAGATTACGTAAATGATAATTAAATATAAAAAAAAAAACCGAAGTCACTTCTATGAATTATAATAGCTCTTGACACTTGTCTTCATATTTTGTATGTGTGAATTGTTTTCATTCTCATCCCCAACCCAAGAATTATCTATTTAATTTCATTAACAGACCTTATCATTCTTATGAATATTATTCTCATTAGTCTCCAAAATAAATCCATCTCTCAAATTTACGAGATTTCACATTCAAAATATCTCAAGTTCAAGAATTAATTCAGTCCAAAAAAAGTGTACGAGTTAATAGATTTCTAGTAAGCATCAATGTTTGATTAGATGTGTTTTGCGATGGAATTGATGGCTGAGATTATCTCAGAAGATTGCTCCTCGAATGATGTCATTGTTGGCTTATAGTGATAATCAAGTACCAGAATTCCCTTGTCATTTTTCATATCCCACTTTTTCTCGCCAAGTTTTTTTACCGTGGGTATCACGTAATCAAAGTTTTAAATATGTTTTTCTTGTACCTTCTACTAAATTTCTAGGGGTGGGGATTGAAATGAGAAAGTAGACTGTGAGTGGGGCATCAAGTGTGAGGGAACATGTTTTTTGAGACAACATTTGGGCCCTACAAGTCTGGTGTAGGTTTTTTTGGGATCTTTACTGAACCTACGTGGCACAGTGTTGTTGGGTTAGATGTGTTCTATGTTGGAACCAATGGCTGCAATTGGCTCAAAAGATTGCTACTTAAATGATGTCATTGTTGGGTTATAATCATGATCAAATACTAGAATTCCCTTGTGTTTTATCAAATCACATTCTTTCTTGAGTCAGTTTTACTATGAGTATTACGTAATCAAAGTTTTAAGTCTGTTTTTTCTTCCCTTTCTACTAAATGTTTGAGGGTGCGGCTGGAAATGAGAAAGTGGAGTGTTGCATGTTTGAATTCAAGCGCTTTTAGTGTTCACATTATGTTAAATAATTAAACTATATTCTCAAAAAAAAGTTGAAAATTGTTTGATGATTAGTATTAAAGTTTATTTTTTGAAATTAATAAAAGTTTTTACTTATGTTGTGTCTCAATTGCTCACCGAGGAACTTTAAACAACACTAAAAAAATTACTTACATATTATTCACTAATCAACAAGCAACGGAAAATAGAAATTAAAAAAAATTGTTTAATTTAAATAAAATTATAAATCATGTTCTTTCTGAATCCTTTTTATATTTTTTCCTGAACGCAATTTAGATTTAAATTGAGTCTGTAATTTGTGTTCGGTTTCATTAATGGAAACTTAATTAGAATTTATTTTCCCTTGGCTTAAATATGTTTTGGTCCCTGCAAACATAAGGGTTTTTCAAATAAGTCTTTGCATTTTTTTCTTAAAAGTCCTTGGAATAAATGAATTTTATTTTAAATATACATTTCTGTTATCTCTTTGTTAACCATCTGTTGATATAGCTAACAGAGTTACACGTTGACAATGACAGGTTAGATATTCTTTTTTCTTTTATTTTATATTTGGCTATGTGTATTATAAGTGAACCCTAATCTCTAAAATTCCCAAAGCCTTCTGACACTCTTCCTCTTCTTCTTTATGTTTGGTTGCTGTCATAAAAACAATTTAATTCCAAAGGAGGAAAGTTGAGCATTGTTAGTAAATGGAGGTGATTCTCTTTGATTAATGTTCTTAAACAATAGTTCAAACCTTATCGATTTGTCTATGGTGTTCAACCTTGTCAATTACGACTAGTTCCAACAAGATCATATTTTATATATGTTTACTTATAGAAAAAATACTGATAGAGTAACAACATCATTACCATTAATTAAAAAATGGAGATTTCTAAAACTTAAACCCATGTCTTGCAAAAACAACACAAAAAAAGACAACATAAACTTAAGTAACCATAACCACCAATGAGGAGAAATCTTGTTTTCTGTATAGGACACAACTCCAGAAAGAAAGTACTAGACTCAACAAGACAACAATCTATACAGGAAACAAAGATTGAGATTCCATCAGCTCAGAACATCAACTTCTTCATTAGGGAAAGACTTCACAGGTATTGAGCTTGAATCCTCTCTTTGTTGTTCTCCCACCACCTGTTTGCATCGTCGTCGCCAAACCTCTGACGACTGTAGAAAGAAATCAGAAATTGTTAAAACAAAGCCTTCCAATATTCTACATAAAACTTTTCCTAACTACCCAATTGAAAGTTCTAGCAAAATTTGGCATCATGCCAACATGTTATTTGCAATGAGTGAAACATCATAATAATAGTTTATGAAATTGAAACATGTTGTCACCTAGTGTTTGGTATTAATATTTCAAAATAGTTCATGAAATTTAAAATCTTCATTTATATTAGTCCTTTCAGTGGTTAATTTAATTTCTCAAATTGTCTGCTAGGAAGTAATGTGATTGAGAATTTCCAATTCAAGGAATCCTTTTAAAACTTAAATAGTTTTAGGGAAACTTTATAAGTCTCCTACATTGTCATCATTTCACCACAATGCATGCTCCTAAGATAAACTTATATGGAGGAAAAACAATAGCCCATCTAGTCCTATTTATAAGAAAAAATTATAGTTTTAGGTTCATTGAATAACCGATGTATTCGAGACTGCAGTTCATTAAATAACTAATACATCAATTATTCAATGAACCTAACACTATAACTTTTTCTTATAAATATAGGACAAGAGTGAGTAATAAGAAACGTGGCTTTGACACGCAATAGGTGTTACCTAAATTTGACGCGACGTAAGCTCCTTGCTCCCATCGTAACCGATCGATAGTAAGGAAAACCCCGGGAACATCTTGCTCTATCCACTCTCCCACAATTTCACCAGCATTATTGAAGACAGGATCATCTTGAGAAGAGGTCGTACTAAGTATGTCTGACCCTACAACATGCATATTGTTTTGGCTATTGTTTTGTTCATCCATAGCAATTCCTGAAGGAATATAGTACTGATCATTCCTTAGAGTTGAATCATTTTGAAGCCAAGCAGCCACATGACTATCGCACCCAGAAGGTTGTCGGGAGACAAGAGGTGTATCTCTTTGCTATTCAAATACAATAATATAAGTACAGATTAGCATCCAAAAGAATAATGTAAATGAAATGGAGTCTTGAAGTAGGTTACCTCATCCTCAGAATTAGGAGGAGTGTTTACAGCTTGTCGATTGAGATTCTTCACATTGTAAAGTTCTATGATCCTGTCATTATTCTCACGCCACCATTGTTGAGCTTGCCACCTATCAAACATTTCTCCACTACAAATTCAAAAGTTAAGAAATAACTACTGTCAGGATAAAACAACTTTAAAAGACATATAAAAAGGAACAATGATAATCCTAGTAACATACTTGAAACGGACACTTCTCACATCATTTCCTCCAGTAGGAAGAGGCACAAAGGTGATGCGAACCCCTGGTTCAGCCTCTGCAATCCATATAAAGTCATTTTCCTCATCTTGCAAGACTCTACCATAGGCTGCTACCGACTCATTGGTTCTCGGGGTTTGGTCACTACTGATTCCCTCTGGCTCTGACCCTACACCTCCCATATAGGGGTATTGAACCCCTTCCGAGTCATACGGTCTCTGTCCTCGTCGGTAGGTGCTTGACCCTGCACCAGAGGATCTAGGCTGCCTGGAAGCACCTGTAAACTTCAGTGCCATACCCTTTAGCTGCATGTGCATAAAATGTCGTTAAAATTAACATCAATGCATTAAAAGAGAAAAAAAATAACTTAGGGACTCATTTGAGGGTTTACTTGTCCTAAAATATAAGACAAAGCGGATCAACAAAAGTATATCCATTTGATCTAAATTTTAGATAAAATAGATGTACTTTTGCTTTGATTTAGCGACTGAGTATCGTATAGGGAGAAGGGATTGAGAACCTGCGCAGTCAGGCTTTTGATGGCTTGATTTGTTGCCGGCGTGCCACCTCCATTCCCAGTCTCTGTCTCAGTCTGACGGATTTGCTCATCCCTATCCTCCTCCACAGCTTGCTTCGTACATGCTATGCATTGAAACATCTTTCCTACACTACACCATCACATAAACAGAAAACATGCAATAATAGAATTTATGAGTTACAATTAATACAGTCAAGACAAAACCATTTAAATCATAAATAAATAAATAAAGTATGTTATGATTTAATAAAACAGTGATAATAAAGAGGAATTGGAAAAGGTGGTGAAATCAAATATTTAGAAGAAAAATTGGGTGTTATATGTTTACTAATAAGAACTCAAAGACGCAAGAGTTTTAGATTGAGAAAAAACACTAATTAAATAAGAAATCAACATTTGTTTGAGAAAGAAAGTTGTGTGAGAATGAAGAAGAAGATAATTGACTTACAAAGAAAAACCAAAATGTTGCTTCTTCTTCTGCACTCACAAAGTCCCTCACTCTCAATCTCATGGTTTGCTAAGAAGTAGAACGAGGTATATAAAGAGTTTCTCAAATTTCAAGACACAACCAATTTTGCGTAAAATTTGTGTCAGTATTCACAAGAAAGTAACACTCCATCACTGAGATTCAGAAACAGCCAAACCAGCTACTTTGTTCCTATGGTAACATAAGAAACGTTTTCAGATCGTGAGGGAAGGGGTGAGTGGGGCATAAAGTGTGAGGGAACATGTTTTTTGAGACAACATTTGGGCCCTACAAGTCTGGTGTAGGTTTATTTGGGATCTTAACAGAACCTACGTGGCATGTTGTTGTTGGGTTTGATGTGTTTTGTGTTCGAACCAATGGCTGGGATTAGCTCAATATATTGTTGCTTAAATAACGTCACTGTTGGGTTATAATGATAACCAAATACCAGAATCCCCTTGTCATTTATCAAATCACACTTTTTCCGCCAGTCAGTTTTACTATGGGTATCGCGTAATCAAGGTTTCAATTATATCTTTCTTGTCCTTTCTACTAATTATCTATGGGCGGTGATGGAAATGAGAAAGTAGAGCGTTGCATGCTTGAATTCAGGCTTTCAGTTTTTTACATTGTGTTAAACAATGAAACTGTCCGGAGGTTTTTTGATAATTAATATTACAAGTTTCCTTTTTTTATTTTAAAAAAATAAAAGTTTACTTATGTTGTGTTTCAAGGGCTTACTGTTGATCTTCGTGCTTAAAGCACTTACAAAATTACTTACATATTATTCATCAATGAGTTTCTCACATTTGCAACGATATAATTGAACTCACACGTTCTTATGAGATATGAACTAAAACCTTACTAACAGACCATCATTCATTTGCAAGTATTTGGAATACAAATACCGCCTCGTTGGTGAATACATACACACACAATTTTGACTAATTCTAAAAGAATCATATTCTATATATGTTTATTTATATAAAAAAATACATCAATACATAATTGATAGAGTAATCACATCATTAATTTTGTTGACTTGAATAATTTCTTCATTATGATAAAGTAAAAATGGAGATTACATAAATGATAGCATTAAATATAAAATAAAAAATGAAGTCACTTCAATGAATTATAAATGCTCTTGACTTGTCTTCATATTTTGTATGTGTGAATTTTTTTCATTCTCATCCCCAACCAAAGAATTATCTCATTAAATTTCATTAAAAGACCTTACCATTCTTATGCAAATTATTCTCATTAGTCTCCCAGTCTTTTTCCTTTTGGTTGTATTGTTGCTTTACTCATGGGTTTTGGCCTAGTCCCCCCATGTCTCTTGTATATTTTTCACTTTTTATTAATAAAATGTAGGGGAGTACTCTTTCCTTCTTGATGGTTTTTCCCTAATGAGGGTTTTCCATCAGAAGGTTTTAACGAGGATCCATAATCCTTTCATTTGTTTTTTTTAAAAAAGTCTCCAAATTAAACCCGTCTCTCAAATTCAGATTTATGGCATGTTCCTACTTCGAATTCAGATTTGTGAAAAAATATGAAATTTAGGGTTCATGAGAGAGGAAGAAGATGAATTTGGGGTTTATGTTTTCGAGGTAGTAATTTTGTGTTCATCGAAGCTTTAATTTGTTTCACTGAGTGGTAACTTTTTTTGTCAGTTTAATATGGGTTTGAGGTTGAAGATGATAATTTTTGGGTTTGGGGTTGAAGCATAATTTTGTACCCAAGTTTCTAATTTTTCACCAAAGTTTCTATTTTTGCAACACTCTAATACACCACACTCTCATATTTTATTTTAAGCAACGTTTTTATCACTTATTGAATCAGTTATTGTTCTTAATATCCTAATTTTGATTCTGTTAATGTTATTTAATTGGTAATTTGTGTTAGTACTATTTGATTAATTTGTGTTGGTCTAGTGCAACACAAATTGTGAACTGGTGTGGAAAATTTATGTGCAAGTATACACCGTCACACATAAGTAGTATAATATGATCGAACCCACAGGGATTGGATTGATTCTTGAAGCTTTTAATACAATGTAATTAGTGCCAAGTAATAACAATATTGACGTGAGGTGTGGGTAACAACTTGTAAATAAAGTATGAAGCAAGCAGTGGTGATGCAATGGAGAGAGGATAGTTGGAACATGCAACACAAAATGGAAATTAAAAATAATTATAATGGAAACTTTTAGAATTTATTTTTCCTTCACTTAAATATGTTTCTCGTCCTTGCAAACATAGCGGTTTTTCAAATAAGTCATTGTATTTTTTTTTAAATCCTTGCAATAAATGATGTTTTTAAATATACTTTTATGTTAACTCTTTGTTAACCATGTCTTGATGTGGCTAACAAAATTACACGTTAGCATTGACAGTCGATATATATTTTTTCCTTTTATTTTATATTTGGCTAAGTGAACTCTAATCTCTAAAATTCCCAAAGCCTTCTGACACTCTCTCTGCTTCTTCTTCTTTATGTTTGGTTGTTGCCATAAAAACAAATTAATTCCAAAGGATGAAAGTTGAGCATTGTTAGTAAATGGAGGTGATTCTCTTTGATTAATGTTCTTAAACAATAGTTCAAACCTTACCGATTTGTCTATGGTGTTCAACCTTGCCGACTACGACTAGTTCGAACAAGATCATATATTATATATGTTTACTTATAGAAAAAAAACGTCAATGCATAACTGATAGGGTAATTACATCATTATCATAAATTAAAAATGGAGATTTCTAGAACATCAAGTCATTAACCCATGTCTTCCCAAAACAGCACAAAAAAAAGACAACTTAAACTTAAGTAACCACAACCACCAATGAGGAGAAATTGTTTTCTGTATAGGACACGACTCTAGAAACTATTAGACTCAACAAGACAACAATCTATACATGAAACAAAGATTGAGATTCCACCAGCTCAGAACATCAACTTCTTCATCAGGGAAAGACTTCACAGGTATTGAGCTTGAATCCTCTCTTTGTTCTCCTCCCACCACTTGTTTGCATCGTCGTCGCCAAACCTTTGACGACTGTAGACAGAAATCAGAAATTGTTAAAACAAAGTCTTCCAATCTTCTAAGTAAAACTTTTACTAACTACACAATTGAAAGTTCTAGCGAAATTTGGCATCATGCCAACATGTTACATGCAATGAGTGAAACATCAGAATAATAGTTCATGAAATTCAAACATGCTATCACCAAGTGTCTGATATTAATATTTCAAAATAGTTCATGAAATTAAAATCTTCAATCATAATAGTTCTTTCAGTAGTTAATTTAATTTCTCAAATTGTCTGCTAGGAAGTAAAGTGATTGAGAGTTTTCAACTCGAGTAATCCTTTTAAGACTTAAATAATTTTAGGGACAAATATATAAGACTCCTACATTGTCATTATTTCGCCACATTGCATGTTCCTAAGATAAACTTATGTGGAGAAAAAACAATACTCCCTCTAGTCCTATTTGTAAGAAAAATTATAGTTTTAGGTTCATTGAATAACTGATGTATCTGAGACCAGAGTTCATTAAATAACTAATACATCAGTTATTCAATGAACCTAAAACTATAACTTTTTCTTATATATATAGGACAAGAGTGAGTAATAAGAAACATGGCTTTGACACGCAATAGGTGTTACCTGAATTTGACGCGATGAAGCTCCTTGCTCCCATCAGGTAACTGCCTGATAGTAAGGAAAACCCCAGGAACATCTTGCTCTATCCACTCTCCCTCAATTTCACCAGCATTATTGATGACAAGATCATCTTGAGAAGAGGTCGTACTCAGTATGTCTGACCCTGAAGCATGCATGGCCACTGAACTATCATGCTCGGAAGGTTGTCGCGAGACAGGAGGGGTATCTCTTTGCTATTCAAATACAATAATATAAGTATAGATTAGCATCCAAAAGAATAATATAAATGAAATGGAGTCTTGAAGTAGGTGACCTCATCCTCATAATTGGGATGAGTGTTTACAGGTTTTCGATTGAGTAGCTGCACATTGTAAAGTTCTATAATCCTGTCATAATTCTCTCTCCACCATCGTTGAGCTTGCCACCTATCAAACATTCCAGCACTACAATTAAAATGTTAAGCAATAACTGATGTCAGTGTAAAATAACTTCAAAAGACAAATAAAAAGGAACAATGATAATCATAGTAACATACTTGAAGCGGATCCTTCGCAGATCATTTCCTCCAGTAGGAAGAGGCACAAAGGTAATATGAACCCCTGGTTCAGCCTGTGCAATCCACATTAAGTCATTATCATCATCCTGCAAGACTCCACCATAGGCTGCTAGTGGCTCATTCCTTCTCGGGGTTTGTTCACCACTGATTCCCTCTGGCTCTGACCCTACACCTCCCATATAGGGGTATTGAACCCCTTCCGAGTCATACGGTCTCTATCCTCGTCTGTAGGTGCTTGACCCTGCACCAGAGGATCTAGGCTGCCTGGAAGCACCTGTAAACTTCATTGCCATACCCTTTAGCTGCATGTGCAAAAAAAGTAATTAAAATTAACAGTAATGCATTAAAAGAGAAAAATAATAACTTAGGGACTCATTTGAGGGTTTACTTGTCCTAAAATATAAGCAAAAGTGCATCAACGAAAGTCTATCCATTTGATCTAAATTTTAGATAAAATATCTCAACCTCTGGTTGATTTACTTTTGCTTATATTTAGCGATCGAGTATCGTATAGGAGAAAGGATTGAGAACTCACGCGCAGTCGGGCTTTTGACGGCTTGATTTGTTTCCGGCATGCCACCTCCATTCCCTGTCTCCGTCCCAGTCTGACGGACTTGCTCATCCCTATCTTCCTCCGCAACTTGCTTAGTACATGCTATGCATTGAAACATGTTTATTCTTTCCTGCACTGCACCATCACATAAACAAAAAAACATGCAATAATAGCATTTATGATTTACAATTAATACAGTCAAGACAAAACCAATTAAATTATAAATAAATAAATAAACCGTGTTATGATTTAATAAAACAGTGATAGAAAAGGGGAGTTGGAAAAGGTGGTGAAATTAAATCGTTAGAAGAAGAAAAACTGGATGTCATTTATTTACTAAAAAGAACACAAAGACGCAAGAATTTTAGATCGAGAAAAAACACAAATTAAATAAGAAATCAATGTTTGTTTGAGAAAGAAAGTTGTGTGAGAACAAAGAAGAAGATAATTGAGTTACAAAGAAAAACCAAAGTGCTTCTTCTTCTTCTTCTGCACTCACAAACTGACTCACTCTCAATCTCATGGTTTGCTATGAAGTAGAACGAGGTATATAAAGAGTTTCTCAAACCTCAGTGCAACCAATTTTGCGTAAAATTTGTGTCCTTATTTGCATATTAAAGAAAAAACTCCAACTAACAACCTAGTACAAATCCACGCTTAACATTCACAAGTCAGGCATTTCTATCATCAGAGTAATAAAACTTACACTCATTATGATTCATAAAACCGTAATTCACATGAAAGTGGTAACATAAAAAACATTTTCAGAGCACGGGGGAAAGGGTAAGTGGAGCAACAAGTGTGAGGGAGCATGTTTTCTGAGACAACATTTGGGCCCTACAAGTCAGGTGTAGGATTATTTGGAATCTTTACTGAACCTACGTGGCATGGTGTTGTTGGGTTAGATGTGTTCTGTGTTGAAACCAATGGCCGTGATTAGCTCAGGAGATTGCTGCTTAAATGATGTCACGGTTGGGTTATAATCATGATCAAATACTAAAGTTTCCTTGTCTTTTATCATATCCCACTTTTTTCGTAAGTCAATTTTACTGTGGGTATCGCGTAATCAAGGTTTCAATTCAATTTTTTTCCTTGTATTTTCTACTAATTATCTATGGGCGGTGATTGAAATGAGAAAGTAGAGCGTTGTGTACTTGAATTCAGGTTTGATAATTAATATTACAAGTTTCATTTTTAAAAAAAAAATAAAAAGTTTACTTATGTTGTGTTTCAAGAGCTCACTGTTTATCTTCGAGCTTAGAAAGCACCTAGAAAATTACTTATATACTTATATATAATTGAATCACGTTCTTATGAGATATGAACTAAAACTTTACGAACTAGACCATCATTCATTTGCAAGTATTAGGGATGCAGATGATGCGGGGAGGGGTCACCCCTAACTACCTCGTTGGGTGAATACAAACACACACAATTTCAACTAATTCCAACAATATCATATTCTACATATGTTCATTTATATAAAAAAAATTATGAATACATAATTGATAGAGTAATTACATCATTATTATTTTTTTGACTGGAGTAATTACATCATTATCATTAAGTAAAAACAGAAATTAGATAAATGATAGCATTAAATATATAAAAAACCGAAGTCACTTCTTTGAATTATAATTGTTCTTGACTTGTCTTCATATTTCGTATGTGTGAATTTATTTCATTCTCATCCCCAACCAAAAAATTATCTCATTTAATTTCATTAAAAGACCTCATCATTCTTATGAATATTATTTTCATTAATTAGTCTCCAAAATAAACCCATCTCTCAAATTTAGGAGGTTTCACATTCAACCCAATATATATCTCTAGTTCATGGCTTAATTTAGTCAAAAAAAAGTGTATGTGTTAATAGATTTCTAGTAAGCATCAATGTTGGGTTAGATGTGTTTTGTGATGGAATTGATAGTCGATATTAGCTCAGGAGATTGCTCCTCAAATGATGTCATTGTTGGCGTATAATGATAATCAAGTACCATAATTTTCTTGTCATTTTTCATATCCCACTTTTTCTGCCAGTAAGTTTTACTGTGAGTATCACGTAATCAAAGTTTTAAATATGTTTTTCTTGTCCTTTCTACTAAATTTATGGGGTGGCGATTGAAATGAGAAAGTAGACTGTTGCATGCTTGAGTTCAGGCTTTCAGTTTTTACATTGTGTTTAGCAACTAAACCATATTTTCAAGATTTTTTTTTTGAAATTTGTCCGATAATTAATATTACAACTAAACCGTATTATCTATGGGCGGTGATTGAAATGAGAAAGTAGAGCGTTGCATGCTTGAATTCAGACTTTCGGTTTTTACATTGTGTTAAACAATGAAATTGTCGGGAAATTTTTTGAAATTTGTTTGATAATTAATATTACAAGTTTCCTTTTTTTAAAAAATAAAATAAAATAAAAATTTACTTATGTTGTGTCTAAATGGCTTACTTTTGATCTTCGAGCTTAAAAAGCACATACAAAGTTACTTGTGTATTATTCATCATTGAGTTACTCACGTTTGCAATGATATTATTGAACTCGCGATTTTATGAGATATAAACTAAAACCTTACTAACTAGAACATCATTCATTTTTTAAGTATTAGGTATGCAGATGATGCGGGGAGGGGTAACCCCTAACCGGCCTCATTGGGTGAATACATACATGCACAATTTCGACTAATTCAAACAAGATCATATTCTACATGTGTTTATTTATATAAAGAAATACATCAATACATAATTGATAGAGTAATTGCATCATTAATTTTTTGACTAGAGTAATTACATCATTATCATAAAGTAAAAATGGTGATTACATAAGTGATATCATTAAATATAAAAAAACGAAGTCACTTTTATAAATATAACAAGGACTAAAGTCTATAACTATTATAATGATATTAGTAGAAGCAAATAGAAATTTACGGAACTCAGATTATTCATCATTTTCATACTAATGTTTTAGAATTACGATGAATTATTAACCGCTTCTCTCATGCAATATACCAAATTGGGAAATACTTACATTAACTAATTTAGAGCAACATGGGTATAATTTTGGCATAGTTATATAATCTAATTAATTGTTTATTTATATTATTCAAAAAAATTACCCAACTTTTTTTTGAGGGAAATTAGTACAAATATATATTAAAAACAACTATTTTATATTTTCAAAGGAGGATATATGCTTTCATTTAAATAAAGGTTTATAAAAAAATTAAAAAGCAAGCATAATATGAATGCAAAATATTACACAATATTAACAAACCAATAGACCTTCACTTAACAGAATATAAACACAAATGATTCAATTTCTTAAAGAAAATATTACTTTATTTAAATGAGATTATGAAGACTATCTTTCATAAAATTAACTTCAATGCATAAAATATCTTAGGACAAAATATTCAGTTTTTAGTTACACACAAAAAAATCTTAAAAAAAGTTTTATATTTTCTCATTGACAACTCATTAAAGATCTTCATAAAAAATTTGTTGAAAAAACTAAGCTTAGTTTAAAACTCAATAAACTATTCAATACATTACATCTTTTAAAACCAAGTTTTTAGTTTTAGGGCCTAAACATGATAAGCTGTTTTTTTATATTTGCAGTTTAAACCCATTTTAAAAAGCTTCATCGATAGTTGTATAAATAAACTAAACATAGTTTTATTCTCAATAAACTACTCTGGAACAACATAGTTTTACTCTCAATAAACTACTCTCAAACGAAACAAAAATAATAATTTATTGTCAGTAGTTATGTAATTTCAATGGACAAACTCACTATTTCTAGTTTATTGATTACACTTGTGTCAATAATTTAAATTACCCCACACTATCATAAGTTTAATTAAGACCGATACTATCAAAAATAAAAACAATATATTTTTACTCATTGAGACTAATAACTTGGAATTAAAATTTTATTAGAAGAGGTATTAGTAAAAGTTGATGAATTAGAATTTATTTTCTATAATTAAAAATTGACACAAAACTGTAACCTATTTATTAAATAAATTTACTTAATTTTATGTTAAAAAAATTAAAAATCAATTGAATCTTATTTATGTCGTCACTATTTAAAGCAGAACACTCTAACCTTAACACATGGTAAAATAGTAGGTTGAATCTTAAATTAACTCAACTGAACAAACTTCTAGGCTAAATAAAAGATAGGAAGAGAGCCAATGAAATGGTTGAACATCCTATAAACTAAGTTACATCAATATCCTTCTTACAATTACAACAACTAAATTACATGAGTGACAACCTCAAAATTATAGCCTAAATTTTTCACCTATTTTCTATCATTTCCTAGCATCCAAATAGATTACAAATATCTATTAAACAACATATATGACATTTATAAATGAGATATCTTTTTATTCACGGATTCATCATACTGCTTTCCACATAAATGAGATTTTTCAATTACCTTTGTTTTTCAATTAGATTTTTAACTATACATATTAATATTTATTCATAATTTCCACATAAATGAGACTTCATTTCATGATAACCACTAACTTATTAAATGATACTCTTAGTAAAATAGTATTTAACTATTATTTATGTGAAACCCCTCCCTTTAAATGCATAATGTAACACCCTCATATTTCTATCTAATAGAAATACTAAAGTGTACCTATTTAGCATACATCAGAGATAAATTTCCTTGCTTAGATTTACAATCCTTACAAGAATAGCGGAAAACCAATAAATAACTTAAACAAATTTTAAGTCATAACTGATACGAAAATAACAAGGAAAACCTAAAGACAGAAGGAAGACTAAATCTTCAATCTTCTATTCGATCATGCCACCTACTCGTGCCATACAGACCTTCTTCTTTCCCTGTTAATCTGAAAAGCAACAACATTTGTAGGGTGAGATAACAAATCTCGGTGAGTCTTACCGTGACCCTCACCTATCACTCTGGTCTATTTATAAAACATTTGTTTACTTCGTGATTCAATTAGTAAACCACGCACAATACCGATCGCACACACAAAGTAAATACAAATCGCACACACAGTCTTTGATCGTCAAATGCACACACGCAGTGCATTCATAACGCCCAACAATTGCACAATAGCGGTGAACCCTATCACCGAGAGCAAACTCGCTATGTACAATAATTCATCTCGAGCATAACACCGATCGCACATCCGCTAATCCCGGTGAACTCTATCGTTGAGCCTAGGTTTAGGGGGCTCATGACTTCCCCGCCTAGTATGTCATGAGCTCGGGTCGTCACCGCCTCGAATCCTAATTTCGATATTGATCATATACCAAAATATCCTCTAATCACAGACACCCGCATTGGGCCGTCTCATATACACGATATAATATATATATACCGGATTATGTCTCACACCATAATATGTTGCAATAACATATTATTATCCACATAAATTCTTAAAAATCCGCTTTAGTCAACATTTAAGTTGTAAGCCATTTGGTTCCCACACGCATTTATATTTTACGGTTTTTGAAATACTCATAACATTAATCGTTATTTCAAAACCACTTTGAATTTGTATAAAAATTTCCAACGAAAATTCGCAGAGTTTCCTCTGTAATACTGGACATCCCAAAAATAATAATCACCAAAAAACCAGTCCGGACATCAATTTGTTCAAAAATCATTAATTTTACACATATACAAAAATTTACTGGTTTTTCCAATAGCTTTGAAAATTCAACCGAATCACACCAACGACTTTAAAACACATCCCAACAAACGGATCCCACATAAATGCTCGGGGTGGTTAGGAAAAGGATTTAGAAGAAGTTTGAAGCCGAACGGAGCGTCGAAACGAAACATTGGATATTGGGAACATAGGAACTTCTCGACTTAATGCCCAATTCCGCCCGCTTTAGTTCTCCGATCGATCCCAAACCGTATTTCAATCCTAAACAACCACGCATGACCATACACACAAATATTCCAAATCCGTGCAATACAATTCAACAATCAAAATCATATTGTTTCGTTCTATGTTCCAAAAACACATAATCTTGTAAAATACCGCTTTTGACTCTAAAATTCTCGAACTCCGAATTTTGAAATTATTCAAACATAACACAAATACAAAATTGAAATTCCTAAACGTGAGTAAAACTCACCTCGTGTGATGAAAATCACACCAAACCGGCTCTCCAAAGCTCCCGATTTGAAACTTCACGAACGCGCTCCGGATCCGCTCCAAACCCGAACCTAACACTCCACATCGGTTGTTGAGCTTCCAATCACCAATACCAAGCTTCAATTTTACTTAAATCTCCCTTTTTCTCCATTTGAGCTTCAAAACCCATTAATGGCGAATTGAAAACGAGTAGAAATTAGGGTGTGAAAGTGGTACCAATAGATAGAGGATGAAAAATGGAAGAGAAACGGTATAAGAAGCCCCTTTACTGGTAGTGCTAAATCGAAGGAGATCTTGCTCTCCTTCCTCTTCTCACCTTCGCCTCTCTCTCCTTTCTCTTCTCACGGTTCCGTTTTTTTTTCTTTGTTTCTCTCTCTCGATTTTCTTTCTTTCATTCTTTCCTTCCTTTATTTCTTTCCTTTCTTTATTCCTTTCTTTTAATTCACATAAGTGGGGAATGAGAGAGTATTTGGATATTTTTGGAGTCTTGAAACTCATTTAACTAAGTGGTATAAATCTCAAATACCCTTAGAGTTCTAATTTCCACTCGGTTGTGTATTTAAATTATTTTCTCTAGCAATTTTAAATTGCTTTCGTGAATAACCTCATATCCGTGACTTGATTTATTACCTATTCGAGTAATAAATCACTCGTTAATTTCTTAATTCGAATTAACGAAATTGGGATGTTACAATCACCCCAACTTGAAAAATTTTGTCCTCAAAATTTGACAAACATACTTCAAGAGAACATATACGAATATCTAATCCGCATATCGTTCTTCAATTCCCACATAACATCATCGGTCGAAAAACGATTACAAACAACTTAAATAATCGTAATTGTTCTCGTCCGAAGTGTCTACTCTCCATGATCTAAGATATTACTTGGATATGGCTTAAATGACGAATTAATCAAAGATCCATCCATTCTAACTCAACGGTTGACGAAATTCTTACAATACAGGATCATCAAATTCAACACTACTGGTTTTTTCCTTTTTTTTTTTTTTTTTTTTTTTTTTTTTTTTTTTTTTTTTTTTTTTGACTCGCTGAGCTATTTCCAATTCTCAAGGCATACACAATAGATCCCTATTTAAAATCATGAGTCGGAGAATCCTTCTCATGAGGCTTCTCTTACGTGAAAGCATAAGCTATCTCTTGTTGATTCAAAGATCAAAACACCGCCTAAACTCTTCCCAAGGCGCCACCGAGCATTTGAAATCCCAGGGGACAGATTCGAAAAGATAAAGATTGAAACAGTAAATCAACTCGCCTTTCTACTCTAGAAACATTCTTCACCATCGAAATTTCATTCAAACGACTGACCTTTACAAGTTAACTGTATGAGTGAAATAACTACTGTGAGAATCTTCCGATAAACCTACTATACAAATCAATTAGTTCCAAATAACTCCTTACCTCTATGACCGATAACGGTAACTCCCAATTCATCACGCCTTTCAACCGCCTTCTAGAATCCATTGTCACGCCTGCACCAGGAATACCACACGCTTCCGAATTTCACTACCGCCATCTTGAAATCACACTTCGATGGCTTAGCCCATTACCTCTTTACTCGAGTACATTCCGAACAATGCAAAAATGTACACCATGATCCACATGGGTTTTAAATATATACCAAGATGTTATCCGAAAAAAAATTTCAACAACTAGTCTAAGTACGGTTATAGAACCTCGACCCATGTAATCCATGAATACCGTAGGAGCATTAGGTAGACCGAAGAGCATCACTACTCACTCTTAGTGTCCATATCTAGTATGGAAAGTCATCTTCTGAGTAACTAAAGCCCTAACATTTAATTAAAGGTAACCCACCTTAGACCACACTTTGAAATCACTGCTTCACCTTGAAGCTAAACAACCTAAGCATAGATTCTTGGCATAGATACTTATTCTTAATCATAACTTTATCCAACTGGAGCTAATTTATACCCGATCTCCTGCTCCCATCTTTCCTTTCAACAAGTAACACGGAGCACCCCAACTTGTGGGAAAACTAAGTAATATCACGTTAGATTTCATGGGAATACTGTACTATTAGAACTTCGGTTAAACTCATTACCACTCGAAGTTCATGACTATCTCCCCGATGGGTAACGGTTTTGTAAAAATTTTCTTGAAAACATTTGGATATGAAATAATTTTCCCACTTACCCATAGGAGTTTGTTTCTTTGCTAACCCGACATACTAATAAGACATATCTTCACCTCGTGACTCATTCTTGAAACTCAATTCCGAGATCCTGGATGATCTCACAAAAATGTATGGCCTTTCAAAACCTATAAGTCGATGACTATTCCAACCAATCATTCCTTGAACCAAATCTACTATTCATTCACTTAGAATCCATCAACAATAGTGATACAAGGATGTACCTATCACAAATATCATAATATTCTTTAGATTAGGGATCATTAATAATATTATTCAAATGTTACTAACTCAAGAATCATTAATGGTAGTAACTAACAACGATAAGAGTTGATAATGTAGCTTATGAACCGAAAATCTCGGGCATTGCGGATGGATTACCAAAAGCCCTTTGACTTTGTTTCATTGAATAGAGACGAGTGAGAGTCGAACCAACTATCTCCCATGAAAAGCAACATTTCTTGACTGATCTGCTTGGAATAGCATCGCCATAAGTTACATTATCTATAGCTAAAGCTTCGTTAAAGTATCACAAACATTCCTCGTGACTCTTCTTCAAATTTGGAGCACCATACGCTTTACATTATAACTATTATATACTTCAAGAACCTCATCATCATGGTCCTTATGATCATTAGCTAAGATATGGATCATATGTCAAACGACTTTTCCAAAGCCAACCATTCTCTTGAATGGAGTCTAAAACTCAATTACTCAAGCCTCACGAGAATCTAACAACATAGATTCCTTGCTTGAAGCATAACCGCTTTCCTAGCTAAGCAAAACTTACTAGAAAATTTTGAGCTTCACAACATCCAAACATAACCATAACTCCCAGAGTATCCATTCGGTAGATAAGGTGTCTTGCCTAACGAGGTGTCACGTGTTTACACTTACTGCTTCGGTCTTTCTATAGGACAACATTCCTTCCAATACTTTAAGTACTTGGAAGTTTTACTCTTGTGGCATAATGGTGAAACAGTTCTTAGTTATTGGCTTTCAAACTCTACTTCATCGTTGAAAGGCTATAGTGCTATCCACCATTTCCGAGAATAGGTCCATTGGGAAACTTTAATGATTATCATCCTAAACCAGTGTCTAGGAATCTCATCTTAACGGGTGGAAGTTCTCTTTCCAATTCCCACGCCTCTAATGGGTTTATGTTCTACAACCGCTTCAAGATTTAACAACTTAGGTAAAGCTGGAGTACATTTCAGAATACCATTGAACAATTAGTTCAAATCCTACTCGGATGTGTAGACATTTTCGTTAGCTTTCCAACGCATCCCGAACATAAAAATCGGAGTTCCGATTAAAAGTTATGAATAAAATAAGTTGGAGAACCGACGAAAATTTCTCACAGAATCGAGACCGGCTTCGCTTCATACTATCTACCAATCGGCTTGAATATATTTTCCTCACATGTGACATCTCATTTTCCTTATCGCGGTCATTTCTTAAAATCAATTAACGGTCCATGAGTGCCATCCAAATATCGATTACCACGCCCGTTCCATAACTAGGTTGGAAACGAGTTTTCGTGAATAGATTAAAAGATGTTCCTCAAGTTCCTCATCTAAAAGTTTAACAATATAATCCAATCTAGGTGCGTCTTTCAATAAATAATCACTCTTTCCAAATATTGCCGTGAAGGAAAATGTTTGAATCCCAAAGACATGTCACCATCAAAGTCACCTCTTGATCTTATCTTAATTGGGACTCGGTTCAAAATCGTAATTAGACTAATTCGGTTAGCATTTGGTTCTCAGAGCTAATACCGAGATTGCACTACTGACCTAATATCTCATCTTCATAGCATTTAGCAATGTGGCTTTAAGGAAAAAGGAGCTCGATCAAAACTTGCGCTTATCCTGAGAATGTCTCTAATCGCGATCTTAGTTGGGGTTTACTCTAACCATAATGTAACGTTAACTATGCCATAATGTTTCGATAATCGTTAGGTGACTAATCAACGGTCCAGGATCTCGGGTGCCGCTTAACCTTAACCTGGCCTTACAATACGGTCATTATTATCGCCTAAAGGCTTCTCTCAATTGTAGTTCCTGTAGGACCTACAATAACTTCCACCGCAATTCTACAATTGCACCTAGTTCACCGATTGAACATTCGCCCACGGTTTTCTCGAACCAATTTGGCTGCCCACTACTTACTTCGAACACCAATCGTAGCCCTTTGCTTCCGCATTGCGTGCTCACGATAAGCGAAGGCGTAATTCCTATGGTGTAGGGTTTGGACATTTTCGGCCGAGGCAACTAAGTGTCATCATTCTCGTGAACTCACATGAAACATTGAGTGGATCCCGACTCAATACTTCACATAATATCTTTGAAAGGTTTCGACATTTAATTGTCTAAGTCCCTAGTGACTTCTATCTAACCTCTTGACCATAAGGTCTCTAAGTCCGACAAGGTCGAATCGCTCGATATACTAAAATGTAACACCTCATATTTCTATCTAATAGAAATACTAAAGTGTACCTATTTAGCATACATCGAGAGATAAATTTCCTTGCTTAGATTTACAATCCTTACAAGAATAGCGGAAAACCAATAAATAACTTAAACAAATTTTAAGTCATAATCGATACGAAAATAACAAGGAAAACCTAAAGGCGGAAAGGAAGACTAAATCTTCAATCTTCTATTCGATCATGCCACCTACTCGTGCCATACGGACCTTCTTCTTTCCTGTTAATCTGAAAAGCAACAACATTTGTAGGGTGAGATAACAAATCTCGGTGAGTCTTACCGTGACCCTCACCTATCACTCTCGGCTATTTATAAAACATTTGTTTACTTCATGATTCAATTAGTAAACCACGCGCACAATACCGATCATGTAACACCCTAGTATTTCTAAACAATAGAAATACCAAAACATACATATTAGCTTACATCGAGTATAAATTTCCTTACTTAGATATGAATCTTTACAAGGAAAGCGGAAACCAATAAATAACTTAAACAAATTTAAGTCATAAACCCGATACAAAAGTAACAAGGAAAACATAAAGACGTAAGGAAGATTAATCTTCAATCTTCTATCCGAGCATGCCACCTACTCGTGCCATACAACCTTCTTTCTTTCCTCGCTTATCTCAAAACAACAACATATGATAGGGTGAGATAACATATCTCGGTGAGTCTTACCGCGACCCTCACCCATCACTTTCTGGTCTATTTATAAAACATTTGTTTACTTCGTGATTTAATTAGTAAACCACGCACAATACCGATCGCACACACACGAGTGCTAAATACAAATCGCACACACAAGTCTGATCGTCAAATGCACACACAAAGTGCATTCATAACGTCCAACAATTGCACAATAGCGGTGAACCCTATCATCGAGCAGCAAACTCGCTATGTACAATAATTCATCTCGAGCATAACACCGATCGCACACACGGTGCTAATCCCTGAACCCTATCGTGAAGGGCCTAGGTTTAGGGGCTCATGACTTCCCGCCTAGTATCTTTGCGAGCTCGGGTCGCCACCCGCCTCGAATCCTAATTTCGATATTGATCATATACCGAAATATCCTCTAATCATAGTATACCCGCATTGGGCCGTCTCATATACACGATATAATATATATATACCGGATTATAACTCAATGCATAATATGTTGCAATAACATATTATTATCCGCACACGCTCATGAAAATCCGACCAGTCAACATTTAAGTTAGAAAACATTTGGTTCCCACACGTACTCTATATTTTACGGTTTTTCGAAATACTCATAACTTTAATCGTTATTTCAAAACCACTTTGAATTTGTATAAAAATTTCCAACGAAAATTCGGCAGAGTTTCCTCTGTAATACGGACATCCCGAAATAGTATATTTACGAAAAACTACCCGGACATCAATTTGTTCAAAAATCATTAATTTCGCACATATACAAAAATTTACGGTTTCTCCAATAGCTTTGAAAATTCAACCGAATCACACCAAACAAACAATATCCCACATAAATGCTCAGAGTGATTAGGAAAAGGATTTAAAAGAAGTTTGAAGCCGAACGGAGCGTCGAAACGAAACATTGGATATTGGGAACATAGGAACTTCTCGACTTAATGCCCAATTCCGTTCCGTTTCGTTCTCCGATCGATCCCAAACGTATTTCAATCCTAAACAACCACGTCATGACCATACACACAAATATTCCATCCGAGCAATACAATTCAACAATCAAAATCATATTGTTTCGTTTCTATGTTTCAAAAACACATAATCTTGTAAAATACCGTTTTTGACTCTAAAATTCTCGAAACTCCGAATTTTGAAATTATTCAAACATAACACAAATACAAAATTGGAAATTCCTAAACGTGAGTAAAACTCACCTCGTGTGATGAAAATCACACAATACCAAGCTTAGCGAAATCCCACCGCTCGAACACCACGATCACACTTGGTTCCTGCTTCAAAAACTCTCTGGACAGCCCCCATCAACCGAAGCTCCCAAAATCACCCCCAAACCGGAACTCCAACCTTCCACTCGTGCTTGAGCTTCCTTCCTCAAAACCGAGCTTCCATTTCGCTCAAATCTCCATTTTTCTTCATTGGAACTTCAAAACCCATTAATGGTGAAATGAAAAATATCAAGAATCGGATGATGATTTTAGTATCAATAGATAGATCTCGAAAAATGGAGAAGAATGGTGCGAGAATCACTTACAACCACGAGTATTCGCGGAGAGTTCCCTTTCTTCCCTCTTATCTCCTCTCTCGCGGCTCAGCTTCTGCTTTCTTCTTCTTTCTTTCTTTCTTTCTTTTTTTTCTTTTCTTCTTTTTATTCTTTTTGCCGTGATATCTCTCTCTCTCTCTCTATTTATCTTTTCTTTTATTTTCACACAAGTGAGAGATAAGAGAGTATTTGGATATTTTGGTATCCTAGAGCTCATTTAACGTGAGTGGTATAAATCCTAAAATATCCTGTAGAGTACTAATTTCCACTCGATTATGCATTTAAATTATTTTCTCTAGCAATTATAATTTGCTTTAAAGAACGACTCTCTATCCGTGACTTGATTTATTACCTATTCGAGTAATAAATAATTCGTTAATTTCTTAATTTGAAATTAACGAAATTAGGGATGTTACAATCACCCCAACTTGAAAAATTTTGTCCTCAAAATTTGACAAATCGTACTTCAAGAGAACATATACGGATATTTAATCCGCATATCGTCCTCCAATTCCCACATAACATCCTCGGTAGAAAAAACGATTACAAACAACTTAAATAATTGTAATTGTTCTCGTCCAAGTGTCTACTCTTCATGATCTAATGTATGACTTGGATATGGCTAAAATGACGAATTAATCAAAGATCCATCCATTCTAATTCAACGGTTGATGAAATTCTTACATTACAGGATCATCAGATTCAACACTATTCGTTTATTCCTTTTTGCCGACTCGAGCTATTTCCAATTCTCAAGGCATACACAATAGATCCCTATTTAAAATCATGAGTCGGAGAATCCTTCTCATGAGGCTTCTCTTACGTGAAAGCATAAGCTATCTCTTGTTGATTCAAAGATCAAAACACCGCCTAAACTCTTCCCAAGGCGTCACCGAGCATTTGAAATCCCGGTGGCCGATTCGAGAAAGATAAAGATTGAAACAAAATCAACTCGCTTTTCTACTCTAGAAACATTCTTCACCATCGAAATTTCATTCAAACGATCGACCTTTACAAGTTAATCGTATGAGTGAAATAACTCATCGTGAGAATCTTCCGATAAACCTACTATACAAATCAATTAGTTCCAAATAACTCCTTACCTCTATGACCGATAACGGTAACTCCCAATTCATCACGACTTGAACCCTTCTAGAATCCATTGCCACACCGCACCAGGAATACCACACGCTTCCGATTTCACTACCGCCATCTTGAAATCACACTTCGATGGCTTAGCCCATTACCTCTTTACTCGGTACATTCCGAACAATGCGAAAATGTACACCATGATCCACATGGGTTTTAAATATATACCAAGATGTTATCCGTAAAAATTTCAACAACTAGTCTAAGAACTGCGGTTATAGAACCTCGACCCATGTAATCCATGAATACCGTAGGAGCATTAGGTAGACCAAGAGCATCACTACTCACTCGTAGTGTCCATATCTAGTATGGAAAGTCATGTTCTTGAGTAACTAAAGCCCTAACATTTAATTAAAGGTAACCCGACCTTAGACTAACCCTCGAGAACACTGCTTTGCTTCTCGAAGTTAAACAACTTAAGCATAGATTCTTAATAATAACTTTATTCAACCAAGGCGTAATCCATACACGGTCTCTTGCTCCCATCTTTCTTTCAACAAGAAACACTAAAACACCCCAACCGATATTAAACTGAGGACATCACGTTCCGATTTTATGGGGATATTGTGCACTATTAGAACTTGGGTTAAACTCATGTCCTTCGAAGTTCATGACTATCTCACAAATGGGTAAAGGTTTTGTAAAAGTTTTCTTGAAAACGTTTGAATATAAAATAATTTTCTCACTTACCCATAGGTGTTGTTTCTTCGCTAACCCGTAATTCTAATAAGATATATCTTCACCTCGTGACTCATTCTTGAAACTCAATTCCGAGATCCTGATGATCTCACACAAATGTATGGCCTTCCAAAACCTATAAGTCGGATGACTATTCCAACCAAACATCGCTTGAATCAAATCTACTATTCATTCACTTAGAATCCATCAACAATAGTGATACAAGGATCAACTATTTAGCCACTTAAATGTAAGAGAATCTAACCACATAAATCCTCGCTTGATACAAAACTTTCCTAGCTAAGTAGACTTACTAGAAAATTTTGAACTTTGTTCTATACTAAGATATCATTGACTACTCTAGGTGGAAGGTTCAAACTTGGATTAATCACGAGTTGAGCTAGTTGTAGCATCGAGAAAATGAACAAAATAAAAGTATTCTTTCACGGAATCAAACGGGCACAAGATAATGCATCCCAGCGTTGATTCAGAGGACAATTCTCACTATTTTACGCATTCCTTTGATCCTACCCCTCTCCGAACTTCACGACATCCAAACATAACCATAACTCCTGAGTATCATCCTAAAACAAAGTGTCTAGGAATCTCATCTTAGCGGCTGGAAGTTCTCTTTCCACTTCCCAAGCCTCTAATGGGTTGATGTCCTACAACCGCTTTAGTACCAAACAACTTGGGGTAATACAAAGGTGCAGATTCGAATACCACCGAACAACTGATTCACAAACTACTCGGATGTGTAGACATTTTCGTTAGCTTTCCAACGCACCTTGGCACATAAATATCGAGTTTCGGATTAAAAATTATGAATAAAACAAGTCGGAGAATCGACGAAAATTTCTCACATACCGAGATCGGCTTGTTCATACTATATATCAATAAGCTTGAATATATTTTCCTCACATGTGACACCTCATTTTCATTACTGCCGTCATTTCTCAAAATCAAGTAATGATCCATTGCATAGCTTGATTGGACACGAGTTTCGTGAATAGATTAAAAATATGCTCCTTAAAATTCCTCATCCGAAAGTTTAACAATATAATCCAATATAGGTGCGTCCTTCAATCTAAGGATCACTCTTTCTCGAAAATTTTGTCGTAATCGGAAAAATGTTTGAATCCCAAGACATGTCACCTGCCGATCTCCTCTTGAGTGAGACTGGTTCGTAAACCGTGATCGTAACTAATTCGATCCGCATTGGGTTACGTAGCCAATTCTCGAGATTGCACTACAACTTACAAGATTGGCTCATAGCATCTCGCAGATGTGGCTTTAAGGAAAAAGGAACCTGCTATCAAGACTCGCAACTACCCTGAGAATATCTCTAATCGCGATCTTAGTTGGGGTTTACTCTAACCATAAGGTAAGATTAACTAGGAAACAATGTTTCAAAGATAATTGATAAAATACTATCCAACATCGAGATTTCAAAGTCGATTACTCTTAATGAGATCTTACGATATTATCATTCTTATTGCCTAAAGGCTTTTCTTACTTGTAATTCCTGCAGGACCTACAATAGCTTCCACTTTGCAATTCTACAATTGCACTGGTTCCACGATTGAACATTCGCCCACGACTTTCTCGAACCAATTTGGCCGTCCACCGCTTACTTCGAACACCAATCGTAGCCCTTTGCTTTCGCTTTGCGTGCTCGATCAACCGAGAAGGCCGAATTTCCTATGGTTTAGGGTTTAGATATTTTTGGTGAGGCGACTAATCGTCATAATTCTCGGTAACTCACATGAAACATTGAGTGGATCTCGACTCAATACTTCACATAATATACCGAAAGGTTCTCGACATTTAATTGTCTAAGTCCCTAGTGACTTTATATCTAACCTCTTGACTAAATCGGTCTCTACGTCCGACTAGGTTGAATCGCTCACGATACCAAAATGTAACACCCTAGTATTTCTAAACAATAGAAATACCAAAACATACATATTAGCTTACATCGTGAGTATAAATTTCCTTACTTAGATATGAATCTTTACAAGGAAAGCGGAAACCAATAAATAACTTAAACAAATTTAAGTCATAAATCGATACAAAAGTAACAAGGAAAACATAAAGACGTAAGGAAGATTAATCTTCAATCTTCTATCCGAGCATGCCACCTACTCGTGCCATACAACCTTCTTTCTTTCCTCTGTTTATCTCAAAACAACAACATATGATAGGGTGAGATAACATATCTCGGTGAGTCTTACTGCGACCCTCACCCATCACTCGGTCTATTTATAAAACATTTGTTTACTTCGTGATTTAATTAGTAAACCACGCACAATACCGATCGCACACACACAGTGCTAAATACAAATCGCACACACAAGCCGATGATCGTCAAATGCACACACAAAGCATTCATAACGTCCAACAATTGCACAATAGCGAAGAACCCTATCATCGAGCAAAACTCGCTATGTACAATAATTCATCTCGAGCATAACACCGATCGCACACACAATGCTAATCCTTGAACCCTATCGTGAAGGCCTAGGTTTGGGGCTCATGACTTCCCGCCTAGTATCTCATGCGAGCTCGGGTCGCCACCCGCTCGAATCCTAATTTCGATATTGATCATATACCAAATATCCTCTAATCATAGTATACCCGCATTGGGCCGCCTCATATACACGATATAATATATATATACTGGATTATAACTCAATGCATAATATGTTGCAATAACATATTATTATCCGCACACGCTCATGAAAATCCGACCGACCAACATTTAAGTTAGAAAACATTTGGTTCCCACACGCATTTATATTTTTACGGTTTTTGAAATACTCATAACTTTAATCGTTATTTCAAAACCACTTTGAATTTGTATAAAAATTTCCAACGAAAATTCGCAGAGTTTCCTCTGTAATACTGGACATCCCGAAATAGTATATTTACCGAAAAACTACCTGTCAGGACATCAATTTGTTCAAAAATCATTAATTTCGCACATATACAAAAATTTACGGTTTCTCCAATAGCTTTGAAAATTCAACCGAATCACACCAAACAAACAATATCCCACATAAATGCTCGAGTGATTAGGAAAAGGATTTAAAAGAAGTTTGAAGCCGAACGGAGCGTCGAAACGAAACATTGGATATCGGGAACATAGGAACTTCTCGACTTAATGCCCAATTCCGTTCCGCTTTCGTTCTCCGATCGATCCCAAATCAGATTTCAATCCTAAACAACCACGCATGACCATACACACAAATATTCCAATCGTGCAATACAATTCAACAATCAAAATCATATTGTTTCGTTCTATGTTTCAAAAACACATAATCTTGTAAAATACCGCTTTTGACTCTAAAATTCTCGAAACTCCGAATTTTGAAATTATTCAAACATAACACAAATACAAAATTGGAAATTCCTAAAACGTGAGTAAAACTCACCTCGTGTGATGAAAATCACACAATACCGGCTTAGCGAAATCCCACCGCTCGAACACCACGATCACACTTGGTTCCTGTTCCAAAACTCTCGGACAGCCCCATCAACCGAAGCTCCCAAAATCACCCCCAAACCGGAACCCAACCTTCCACTCTGTGGCTTGAGCTTCCTTCCTCAAAACCGAGCTTCCATTTCGCTCAAATCTCCATTTTTCTTCATTGGAACTTCAAAACCCATTAATGGTGAAATGAAAAATATCAAGAATCGGATGATGATTTTAGTATCAATAGATAGATCTCGAAAAATGGAGAAGAATGGTACGAGAATCACTTACAACCACGAGTATTCGCGGAGAGTTCCCTTTCTTCCTCTTATCTCCTCTCTCGCTCAGCTTCTGCTTTTCTTCTTTCTTTCTTTCTTTTTTTTTTTTTTCTTCTTTTTATTCTTTTTGCCGTGATATCTCTCTCTCTCTCTCTATTTATCTTTTCTTTTATTTTCACACAAGTGAGAGATAAGAGAGTATTTGGATATTTTGGTATCCTAGAGCTCATTTAACGTGAGTGGTATAAATCCTAAAATATCCTTGAGAGTACTAATTTCCACTCGCTTATGCATTTAAATTATTTTCTCTAGCAATTATAATTTGCTTTCGTGAACGACCTCTATCCGTGACTTGATTTATTACCTATTCGAGTAATAAATAATTCGTTAATTTCTTAATTTGAAATTAACGAAATTAGAGATGTTACGGCATCGCACACACGATGCTAAATACAAATCGCACACACGCAGTCTTTGATCGTCAAATGCACACACAAAGTGCATTCATAACGCCCAACAATTGCACAATAGCGATGAACCCTATCACCGAGAGCAAACTCGCTATGTACAATAATTCATCTCGAGCATAACACCGATCGCACATCCGCTAATCCCGGTGAACTCTATCATCGAGCCTAGGTTTGGGGCTCATGACTTCCCCGCCTAGTATCTGCGAGCTCTGGGTCGTCACACGCTCGAATCCTAATTTCGATATTGATCATATACCAAAATATCCTCTAATCACAATACACCCGCATTGGGCCGTCTCATATACGATATAATATATATATACCTGATTATGTCTCACACCATAATATGTTGCAATAACATATTATTATCCACATAAATTCTTAAAAATCCGTTTAGTCAACATTTAAGTTGTAAGCCATTTGGTTCCCACACGTATTTATATATTTTACGGTTTTTGAAATACTCATAACATTAATCGTTATTTCAAAACCACTTTGAATTTGTATAAAAATTTCCAACGAAAATTCGCAGAGTTTCTCTCATAATACTGGACATCCCAAAAATAATAATCACCAAAAACCAGTCAGGACATCAATTTGTTCAAAAATCATTAATTTTACACATATACAAAAATTTACGGTTTTTCCAATAGCTTTGAAAATTCAACCGAATCACACCAACGACTTTAAAACACATCCCAACAAACGAAGATCCCACATAAATGCTCGGGGTGGTTAGGAAAAGGATTTAGAAGAAGTTTGAAGCCGAGCGACTGAGCGTCGAAGCGAAACATTGGATATTGGGAACATAGGAACTTCTCGACTTAATGCCCAATTCCGCTCCGTTTCGTTCTCCGATCGATCCCAAACCGTATTTCAATCCTAAACAACCACGCATGACCATACACACAAATATTCCAAATTAGGCGCAATACAATTCAACAATCAAAATCATATTGTTTCGTTTCTATGTTCCAAAAACACATAATCTTGTAAAAATACCGCTTTTGATTCTAAAATTCCAACTCGAATTTTGAAATTATTCAAACATAACACAAATACAAAATTGAAATTCCTAAACGTGAGTAAAACTCACCTCGTGTGATGAAAATCACACCAAACCGGCTCTCCGAAGCTCCCGATTTCGAAACTTCACGAACGCGCTCCGATCCGCTCCAAACCCGAACCGAACACTCCACATCGGTTGTTGAGCTTCCAATCACCAATACCAAGCTTCAATTTTACTTAAATCTCCTTTTTCTCCATTTGAGCTTCAAAACCCATTAATGGCGAATTGAAAACGAGTAGAAATTAGGGTGTGAAAGTGGTACCAATAGATAGAGGATGAAAAATGGAAGAGAAACGGTATAAAGAAGCCCTCTTACAGTCTGCTAAATCGAAGAGATCTTGCTCTCCTTCCTCTTCTCACCTTCGCCTCTCTCCTTTCTCTTCTCACGGTTCCGTTTTTTTTTCTTTGTTTCTCTCTCTCTGATTTTCTTTCTTTCATTCTTTCCTTCCTTTATTTCTTTCCTTTCTTTATTCCTTTCTTTTAATTCACATAAGTGGGAATGAGAGAGTATTTGGATATTTTTAGAGTCTTGAAACTCATTTAACTAAGTGGTATAAATCATGAAATCTGCTTAGAGTTAATTTCCACTTCGGTTGTGTATTTAAATTATTTTCTAAAGAATTTTAAATTCTTTCATGAATAACCTCATATCCGTGACTTGATTTATTACCTATTCGAGTAATAAATCACTCGTTAATTTCTTAATTCGAAATTAACGAAATTGGGGATGTTACACATAATTGTAGCATGAAAAATAATTTTAAAGGTCAACTAATAATTTCTTATTTCATCTAACCTATTATAATTGGTAAATATAAATAAAAAACTCATGTAAAATAAGCTTTTTATATTTATATAAGCTTTTTATTTCTATATTTATCTATCTATACATACATACATACATCTAAAAGAATCCTAAAAAGAAGCTCTCCACAATTTTACTCAAGATTTTTGTGTATTAAAATATTAATTTATAATACAGATATAATTAATTTTAATGAAAGAAATAAATTGCCACTAACTTATTAAATGATTCTCTTAGTGGAAGGTCAATTAACTATTTATATTAATATTAAAATGATTCTATTCTTTTATAAATATAGAATTTTTTTCTTCACAAAAAATTATAGCAATTGATAAGAATAATTGCCGACATATATCTACGTATAATATGATATAATGTATTATATAATAGAATATTATATGTTGTGTTACAATAGAATATAATATAATATGTAAAAAAAGTTTCTATATGTTAATAAAATATGCCTACGTTTTCTTTAACTTATATTGCATATATTTAAATGTATAATATAAATCAAACTTAGTCTATTATATTATTATAAAGTTAATCTTTATTCAACGTATTTGTTATTTTATTCATTGTCTAAATCCCTACTTAATATCTCTAATTAATTATAATAAAATTTAATCTATATTTATTTGAAATAAAAAAAAAATAGTGGGTTCTTTGAAATTCTTTTTTGTGTAACTATATGCATTGAAAGGGAAGAGTTTATTATTAATATTTTAATAAACTATGCCAATGTTTTCTTTATATTTCATAAATTTAAATGTATAATACAAATCAAACTTGGCCTATTATATTATTATATATGTATATATTTAATCTAAATTTATTTGAAATAAAAAATTTAGTGGGTCTTTGAAATTCTTTTTGTGTAACATATATGCATTGAAAGGAAAGAGTTTCTTATTAATATGACTTACTACTCCTTTAATTACAAAAATAAACTCATGAGTTAGTGTAATATGAGTGGAAGAGGTATAGTTTTAATTAATTCATCATATATTTAATTGTTGAATTTCATTATGACATAGTTAACTTATGTATTTGCTTATTTTTCTGATCAATTAAATATTTTTAACCTATTTATTAAATAAATTTACTTAATTTTATGTTAAAAAAATTAAAAATCAATTGAATCTTATTTATGTCGTCACTATTTAAAGCAGAACACTCTAACCTTTTAACACATGGTAAAATAGTAGGTTGAATCTTAAATTAACTCAACTGAACAAACTTCTAGGCTAAATAAAAGATAGGAAGAGAGCCAATGAAATGGTTGAACATCCTATAAACTAAGTTACATCAATATCCTTCTTACAATTACAACAACCAAATTACATGAGTGACAACCTCAAAATTATAGCCTAAAATTTTCACCTATTTTCTATCATTTCCTAGCATCCAAATAGATTACAAATATCTATTAAACAACATATATGACATTTATAAATGAGATACCTTTTTATTCACGGATTCATCATACTGCTTTCCTTTTAATGAAATATCCAACAACTTCATTCCCCCAATTACTAATGAAGCTTCAAACTACTACATGTAAGGACTCTAATCTCTAATTTTATGGATACCCCTATGTTTTCCAAAACCTCTAACTCTATCTTGTCGACAATCAATGCACCGATTTCTTTCCATGCATCATTTTCTTATCAATTCTATGGAAAGACATACCACAATGTGCTAATGATTCCAATTGACAACAATATTCAAGATTTTACTGTTTATATAGGAATTCCTTAATTAAATGATAAATGTAACCTTCATTTTTACCATTAAAATATTGTAACGTTCCTTTTATTTCTCTATGTGTTTGCCTTTTTGTCTTTGCTATTATTCACTTTAGCTACTTTAAGGTTCAAAAATAAATGGAGATGAAAAGATGCAAGGGTAGAGAATAATAAGTCTTAGTTTATTTTTATTTTATAGTTTTATTGACACCTATAAAGGTAACTTTTGTTCAAAAAATTGATATAAAATAATAACTTCATATATTCTTTCTACTACATGGAATATATATTGTTCTTTATTTTTTTAATAATTTATGTATATTTTTACTGAAGTTATAACATTTGTTCACATATACTTAAAATTAATCCTAATCCTAAATATATCAAAATAATTGTAAGGATATTTAAAGTGAAAATGTTTGTTAAAAATTTGATTAACGTATGAGATAATATTGCAACGTTATTTAAATAATGAATGGTTTTTTTTAGACAGTAAATAATGAATGTTTGGATACAATGGTTTTATTTCCCACTATTAGTTAAACAATTATCATTATTTATATTTTCAAAAGTAACTATAAAAGCTACAATTAAAAAGAAAACTCATGGTTGATTGTACGTTAAAAAAATTCACAACTGAATAATTTTATACCAATTATTCACAACTCAAAGAAATTATATTATTGTTAGAATTGGTCAAAAATTAAAATTAATTGAATAAATATATTTACCAATTATAATAGTTTTGATGAAATAATAAATAATTAAGGACTTTCAAAATTCTTTTTTATGTAACAATCATGCATTGGAAGGGAGAGAGGTATTAGTATAAATTATTCCTTTAAATGACAATAAACTCATGAGTTAAATAATAAAGAAATAGTAATATAGTGAAAAAGTAAATTGAAAAATAAATGAAGATGATGTGGAGCATCCTAGAGCTTGGAAAAAAGCTTCCTTTAGATATTTACTAGGTGAATGCCCGTGCGATGCACGGGTTGTTATATATTTTTTATTTAATTTAATAAAGTTTATATATTAAAACATATAATATTTTTATATAGATTATGTATACGTATATTAAAAATATAGTATTATGTACTGACAATTTATATATAAAATTATTCATTTTAATTAGGCAACATTCTTATATAGTGTATGAAGTTTTTGATATAATTAATTGACAAAAATTTTAATTAGATTAATTTTTGAAATAAAGTTTTACAAAAGTTAGAAACTTCATTAATACTGTAATATGAAAAAAATTCGATATATATATATATATATATATATATTTGAAGCAAAATTTTTATATAATTCTTTAAAATATTAGAATGTCAAATGTAAAAAATAATTTATATTTCATTAGAGTTTCTTAACTAATTGTTTTTATTTTATTCATAAAACTTTATTAAGTGATGAAACATTTAATAGTTAAATGTAATTATATTGGAATTTATACAAAATGACTTATTTACTCAGTTTTTAGTAAGTCTATCATTGAAAAATGTTATTAATTATTTTTATTTTTTTAGTGTGCCCACATCTTAGTTATAGAAAAATGGAAATACCTCTTTGGTAGTTATTATTATTCTTTGGTTATAGAAAAATGCAAAATGACTTATTTACTCCTGTGTTAATTTTAAGCGCATCCTGCTTAATGTAGAATAGTCTGATACAAAATTTATTTTTTGTCTTCAGTGACTTAACACGGGACTTAAAAGAAAATTATGTAAGAATCATTCTATTAAATAAAATATAATAAAAGTAATAATATGATATTGAATATTTTTTTTGTCAAAAAAAAGTGATATTGAATATTTTTTGAAAAATTATAGAATGATGTTACCCGATAAGAAGATAAGAAGTGTCTTTCTATAATGAATAAATAATGTTTTAAATTTTTTTGATCTTTGGTTCTTTTTCTTATATATTTTTGCTCTCATCGTTCTTTAATTTACATTCTCAAGTTTCTCCTACCTTTTTCATTCAGAGTGACAAATGCCCACCATCTAAAATATAGAAATATGTAAAATCTCGATGTTGGATTTAACTTAGTAAAATTGAGTTGGTGGCATCGTGATGATGTAGAAAGCAAAGAATAATTCAAATTTTAGTCTTAATTAGAGGAAAATAAAAATGTAAAAATAAATAAACCAAGTTGTGTGGTTTTACCATATTTGAATCACTAACACATATTTACATGGCTTCCTTAAGAGTTGGCCGTACCATAAAAAACTTGGTCATACCATAAAAAACTAAATTGTGTGCTAAAAAGTTTAAATTTCTTCAACTCTTAATTGTATATTATAATAAATAAATAATAAAAAGATATGAAATTTAAAGATGATTCAAGTCCTTTAAATTAGGTTACATTCTGGTTTTAGTTTCAAAAAAAAAAATTCATCAACTTTTGGTCCCTCATATTTAGAAAAGTACTAAATTAGTCCTTTCACTAACTTAGTCATTTCATAGTTTTGACTTGGGAAGTGGAAGCCAAATTAATCATCACATGTCAAGTTTATAATCACTTTTCGTGAGTAAAACTGCTCTCTAACAATCAAGTGAACACTTTTCAAAAGTCAAATTACCATAAAATATAATGGTAATTGTAAACTCATTAAAAAAATTAATACATTATTGGTCAAAAATAATAAAGCTTAAATGATCAAAAATCAAATATAGATCTTTCAACACAAAAATTAAAATATGTGATGCTGTCAATTTATTGAAGAAATACCGTAAATTTGTTGAAATAGAATCTCTTTTTTCACTCATGTAGATCTTTTAGAATTTCCCTTTCTTCCTTTTTTTTGATTACTTCTTTTTCTTGCATATTACTTGATTCTTCATCATCCTGTAACTTGAAAAATTAAGGATTGTTTTGTCAAGAATTTACACATTTTTAACCCAAAGCGTATTAGTACTATTTTCTACACCTCACCTTAATATTCTCCTTATTTGAAACATAATATTAACAACCACATTTATAATATATAGGCTATGCGTAAATAGAAGTTTTTACAAAGGCAATGAAGATACATATAAGATGAAACATAAATAAAGATACATACTATCGAGGGAGGAAAAATAGGCAAATAAAATTGGAAATGGGCACATGTATTTCAAAAAGGAAGAACTCCTTTGTTTATGTTGAAATTAGACAATAAGAAGCAAATTAAAAGATGAGGTAGAGATGATGAAATTGGTTTGTCTTTGGAACACCTATTTATATATGATGAGTGTAACACCCTAGTATTTCTAATTAATAGAAATACCAAAACATACAAATTAGCTTACATCAGAGTATAAATTTCCTTGCTTAGATTTACAATCCTTACAAGAATAACAGAAAACCAATAAATAACTTAAACAAATTTAAGTTATAAACTGATACAAAAATAACAAGGAAAACCTAAAGACAGAAGGAAGACTAAATCTTTAATCTTCTATTCTAGCACGCCATCTACTCGTGCCATACGACCTTCTTCTTTCCCTGTTTATCTGAAAACAACAACATATGATAGGGTGAGATAACATATCTCAGTGAGTCTTACCGCGACCCCTTACCTATCACTCGGTCCATTTATAAAAACATTTATTTACTTCGTGGTTTAACTAATAAACCACACACATAATCAATTGCACACACAAGCTAACCATCAATCAGCACACACAAAGTGCTAATCACCGATCGCATACACAATGCAAATCCTTGAATTCATAGCATAACACCGACTGCATACACAATGCTAACCCCGTGAACCCCATTTCCAACACATGGAAATTATTTTATGGGGCCTAGGTTAGGGGCATATGACCTCCCGCCTAGTATGCTAATACAACAGAGTCGTCACCCCGACTTCGATATAATTTTTATATCACACCCACATAGGGCCATTTACACATACACGATATAACTCATATACCAATATAACTCAATACATAATATGTTGCAATAACATATTATTACACACACACGCTCCTGAAAAGCCGTCCAGTTAACATTCAAGTTAGAAAACATTTGGTTCCCACACGTACTCTACATTTTCCGGTTTTTCGAAATAATCATAATATTAATCGTTATTTCAAAACCATTCTAGATTTGTATCAGAATTTCTAACGAAAATTCGTGAGTTTCCTCATAATACTGGACATTCCGAAATAATATAATTTACTCAGAAACCAGTCCAGACATATATTCCAGTTCAACATATATTCCAGTCAATTCAGTCCACATATCAACATATGTAATGACAATTTAACCGAAAAACGTAACCTTTCCGAAAAACGATTTTTTTGACTCAAAAATTAACGAAACCCGACTTTTTCGAAAACTCTTCGAACCGAACCTTCAAAATCATATGGTTTCTTTTTCAATTTCCACTACGTGTAATTTTCGTAAAATACCGTTTTGACTCGAAAATTTACGAGACTCGATTTCAAATTATTCAAACATAACACGAAAACAATATTTGAAATTCCCTAACGTGAGTAAAACTCACCTCGAGTGATGAAAATCATACAATACCGAAGCTTGGCGAAATCCCACCGCTCGAACACCACGAACACACTTCGGATCCGTTCCAAAACTCTTGGACAGCCCCATCAACCGAAGCTCCCAAAATCACCCCAAACCGAAACCCAACCTTCCAACTCAGTGCTTGAGCTTCCTTCCTCAAAACCGAAGCTTCCATTTCGCTCAAATCTCCATTTTGAGCTTCAAAACCCATTAATGGTAACTTGAGTTAGAGAAGAGATTAGGGTGTGAAAGTGGTACCAATAGATAGAGGACGAAAAATGGAAGAAGATGAGACGAAAATCACTTACAACCGTTGAGTATTCGCGGAGAGTTCCAATTTTCCTCTTCTCTCCTCTCACGCCATTCTCCTCTCCGTTTCTCCTCTGTTTCACGCTGCTCCATTTTTTCTTTCTTTCTGTTTCCACTTTTTTTTTTCTTCCTTTATCACTTCTTTCTCTTTTATATTATTTTATCCATTTCTTAATTCCTTCCTTCCTTATCTCTCTCTCTCTCTGCCACATTTTCTTCTCTTTCTTAATTCTTTCTTATTTTATCACAAGTGTGGAATGAGAGAGTATTTTGGATACTTTTTGTGTCTCGGAGGTCATTTAACGGAAGTCGTATAAATCCTAAAATACCCTTAGAGTACTAATTTCCACTCAGTTTATGCATTTAAATTATTGTCTCCGGCAATTATAAATTGTTTTCGTCACAACCTCATATCCGTGACTTGATTTATTACCTATTCGAGTAATAAATCACTCGTTAATTTCTTAATTTGAAATTAACGAAATTAGGGATGTTACAATGAGGAATAGCAAGTGAAGTACAAATGAAAAAACTGTCATGGTGACAATGAAGGAATAGGAGAAGAGCAAGTGACAATCATAAGACACTCTCATAAAATATTAATGGTAAGAGCAATAGTTATAACCTTCAAAATTGAAAGCATTGATTCACAATTTTCCAATTATGACATACTATTGTTTAGCAAACCAAGTTCAACGCATGAAATACATGAAGTTAAGTTAAATGAATGGAATTAATGAGAGCCATAAAAATATATTTTTAAGTTACAAATAGTGTTATTTTTCTAATATATATATATATATATATATGCTGATTGGGAAATGTGTTTACAACAATATATGTAAATATTTATACATTTAAATAAATAATACAATTAAACTTATGAAACATAAGTTAAAAATATTTAATTGATCAGAAAAATAAGCAAATACATAAGTTAACTATGTCATAATGAAATTCAACAATTAAATATGTGATGAATTAATTAAAACTATACCTCTTCCACTCATATTACACTAACTCATGAGTTTATTTTTGTAATTAAAGGAGTAGTAAGTCATATTAATAAGAAACTCTTTCCTTTCAATGCATATATGTTACACAAAAAGAATTTCAAAGACCCACTAAATTTTTTATTTCAAATAAATTTAGATTAAATATATATATAATAATATAATAGGCCAAGTTTGATTTGTATTATACATTTAAATTTATGAAATATAATTTAAAGAAAACATTGGCATAGTTTATTAAAATATTAATAATAAACTCTTCCCTTTCAATGCATATAGTTACACAAAAAGAATTTCAAAGAACCCACTATTTTTTTTATTTCAAATAAATTTAGATTAAATTTTATTATAATTAATTAGAGATATTAAGTAGGGATTTAAACAATGAATAAAATAACAAATACGTTGAATAAAGATTAACTTTATAATAATATAATAGACTAAGTTTGATTTATATTATACATTTAAATATATGCAATATAAGTTAAAGAAAACGTAGGCATATTTTATTAACATATAGAAACTTTTTTTACATATTATATTATATTCTATTGTAACACAACATATAATATTTTATTATATAATACATTATATCATATTATACGTAGATATATGTCGGCAATTATTCTTATCAATTGCTATAATTTTTTGTGAAGAAAAAAAATTCTATATTTATAAAAGAATAGCATCATTTTAATATAAATATAAAATAGTTAATTGATCTTCCACTAAGAGAATCATTTAATAAGTTAGTGGCATTTATTTCTTTCATTAAAATTAATTATATCTGTATTATAAATTAATATTTTAATACACAAAAATCTTGAGTAAAATTGTGGAGCTTCCTTTGGGGATTCTTTTAGATGTATGTATGTATGCATAGATAGATAGATATAGAAATAAAAGCTTATATAAATATAAAAGCTTATTTTACATGAGTTTTTTATTTATATTTACCAATTATAATAGGTTAGATGAAATAAGAAATTATTAGTTGACCTTTAAAATTATTTTTCATGTTACAATTATGCATTTAAAGGGAGGGGTTTCACATAAATAATAGTTAAATACTATTTTACTAAGAGTATCATTTAATAAGTTAGTGGTTATCATGAAATGAAGTCTCATTTATGTGGAAATTATGAATAAATATTAATATAGTTAAAAATCTAATTGAAAAACAAAGGAAAGTGATGTGGAGCATCATAGAGCTTGGAAAAAAGCTTCCTTTAGATATTTACTAGGAGAATACTCGTGCGATGCACGAGTTGTTATATAATTTTTTTCTTTTAATTTTATATAGATTATATACAAATATATACATAAGTTGTCGATATAAATTATGTATTTTAAAAATATAGTATTACATTAATATATTTTTTATTTATGCCATATTCTTATATAGTGTATTTTTTAATATGTACAATTGTCCAAAGTTTAGTGAGCTTAATTGTTGAAAATAAAATCTTACTAAACTTCATTTTACTTAGTAATAATAAATGCCATTCTATTTAATATCTTGAATTTATGAGCATGAATTTTAATAATAAAGACATGTGAAAAATAATATAAATAATAAGAATATTTTTGATATAGCATTTTTTAATATGTGTAAGACAAAGAAGAAAAATAATAATGATAATAATTGAAGATCAATACTAATGAGAATATTTTTTGATATAACATATAGCCTAACTAAACACTACGTAAAAAAAATTATTTTTGTTTAAAAACAAAAATAATGGTTTAATATGTGAAAGTTTAAGGATGAAAATAATGAGATTTTATATTTCTTTTAAAACATTAAAATAAAAATAACTAAGTTATACTAAGAATGTGATCATAATATATTGATAAACATGTTTGGAAGTGACTTACATTTGTAATGTGCGTCTCGCATTTGCTTTTCTCTTATAATGTTATTCTATTTTTATTTTCTTCTTCCAAATTTCAGTGACATCCTCTAAATATTATTATTATATTAAGCTTGGATGAGTTTAAATTAAATAAGTTCATGGTTGTGTATGAATAAATATAAATCATAGAAATTAGAAAGTAACTACTCTTTATTTTATTTTTTCTTTATTTCTTTGTTTATTCATCAATTAATAATTCAAAAATATTAATTAAAACAAAATTTGAAACTTAAAACAAAAGTGATAATAAGGAATTTAGATTTAATAGGAAACTTAGAAAGAGAAAACAATCAAAATCAAATCTTTATTTTTATTCTTTATAATGATATGAAAAATATATGGCCATTATTCACAATATGAAATGAAAGATTTATTTTATTATAATTGTTTTTATGCAACTTATAATCTAAATAAGCTACATAAAGTGGAGAGTAAACATATAATATTTGTAAAAGAATTGAAACATTTAAATTTGAAGCTTTATTTGGTTGTTTTTACCTCAAGCACTATTTTTATTTAAAATTAACCATTTTAGATGTGAATTTGTAAATAAAAGTATTAGATAGAATATATACTAAAGGCATTAGATATGATGATAGTTGAAGAAAATGATATTTTTTTCCTTTGTGATATAGAGAAGAGACACCTAATGTAATTTCATTCTTAGAAGTGACACCAAAGGTTATGAAGTTTCAAGGAACATATGCAACTCATTTAGATCTAGCAAATCATACAATTTTACAAAACTATGAAATTAAACATTTTTTTTGACAAAAAATTAAACTTTTTTATAAAGAACAATATTAAAATATACATCATTTCTTAATGTCTATAACTTTACAAAAAATCGTTGCCTATTTGTCAACTTCAAACTATCAAGAACACAAAATTCTTTACCCTTTTTGTGATTTCTACATCTTGTGAAACTTGCTTCTTTCTTCTACTCCTTGTTTTTTATATGATTATTGCACCTAATGTAATTTTTTCTTAGAAGTGACACTGAAGGTTATGAAGGCTCAAGGAACATATGCAACTCATTTAGATCTAGCACATCATACAATTTTACAAAACTATAAAATTTAATATTTTTCTAAAGAACAATATTAAACTATACATAATTTCTCAATGCCTATAACTTTACAAAAAATTGTTGTCTATTTGTCAACTTCAAACTATCAAGAACATGAAATTCTTTATCCTTTTTGCGAATTCTACATCTCGTGCAACTTGCTCCTTTCTTCTACTCCTTATTTTCTATATGATTCTTGCACCTAATGTAATTTCCTTCTTAGAAGTGACACCAAAGATTATGAAGGCTCGTGGAACATATGCAACTCATTTAGATCTAACACATCATACAATCATACAAAAAATTAAACATTTTTCTTAAGAACAATATTAAAATATACATAATTTCTCAATGTCTATAACTTTACAAAAAATCATTGCCTATTTGTCAACTTAAAACTGTTAAGAACATAAAAATATTTACCCTTTTTGTGCATTCTACACCTTCTTGTGAAACTTGCTCCTTTCTTCTACTTCTTATTTTTTATATGATTCTTTTTGTCAAAACCTCTACGTACCCTAACCATCCAAAGATCTCTCCTTTAAATAGTCATTTCTTGTTATAATTAGTTTAAACTCTATTTCTTCCACTCATATCCCACTAACTCATGAGTTTATTGTAAATTAAAGCAATAATTCATGTAAATGTGAAACCCCTCCATTCAATGCATAATGGTTACATAAAAAAGAATTTTAAAGGTCAGCTTATTATTTTTTATTTCATCTAAACTATTATAATTGATAAATATATTTATTAATTCAATTAATTTAAATTTTGACCAATTCTAATAATAATATAATTTCTATGTAAATAAATATATAATTTAAAAAAAACATTTAGAATAAATAGTAATAAATATAAAAAACAAAACAATAAAAAGTAACTAATATAAGAACATAAAATTGAGTTTAGAATGAACACATAATTGAGCTCATAAGTCTCATGAATTGAGAATGAACATTGATTAATATAAAAAAAATCTTGTTTTTTTATATTTAATTATATATTAAAAATTAAAATCAAAGTCTCATTTATACAAAAATTATGATTAAATATAATATAATGTGTAAATTTATTACTATGTTGGAATTTATTAGTAGTAGTGGGTTGGACACAAAGGTAGGAATTAATAAATAATAAAAGAGAAGTTTTTTAATAGACAAAAATAAAAGCAAAAATTCAAGAATTATTGTGGAGGCTCCATTGGGGATTCTTTTACTTATATGTATAGAAGATATAGATAAACATTTCCCTTCATTGTGTTATGAATAATTTTATGTTTAATTCCTATTAGCAATCCATAATCGTAGGTTTTTATTCTTCTTGAGAATGCTCATAGGCATCACCAAATATTTTATTCCATTAAGAGTAGCATTTAATAATAATAATAATAATAATAAGTTAGTGGTAATAATGAATTTAAGTCTCAAGGAATATATGCAACTCATTTAGATCTAGCACATCATACAATTTTACAAAACTATAAAATTTAATATTTTTCTAAAGAACAATATTAAACTATAAATCATTTCTCAATGCCTATAACTTTACAAAAAATTGTTGTCTATTTGTCAACTTCAAACAATACGGAGATGTTGCACAATGTAACATCCCTAATTTCGTTAATTTCAAATTAAGAAATTAACGAGTGATTTATTATCCGAATAAATAATAAATCAAGTTTCGGATATGAGGTTGTTACGAAAGCAATTTATAATTGCTAGAGAAAATAATTTAAAGGCATGATTGAGCGGAAATTAGTACTCTAAGGGTATTTTAGTATTTATGCCACTCACCCAAAATGATCTCCGAGACATCAAAAATATCCAAATACTCTCTCATTCCCCAATAGAGTTAAAATAATGGAAAGAAAAGTAAGGGATTGAGAGAGAGAGAGGGCCACGGAACAGAGAGAGAGATAAGAAAGGAATAAAGAAGAAAAAAAAAAATAGAAAAGAAGGAGAATCAGAGAGAGAGACCCGAGAGAAAGAAGAGGAAATGGCGTGAGAAGAGGAAGAATGGGTATGGAGGAAGAAGAGGAAAAATGGAAGCCTTAAACTCATCAAAACACAATTCTTCCTTCACCAAAAATGATCTCCTCATCATCCTCTTCGATTTGGTACCAAAATCATCATCAACAACTCACACTCTCTCACTTTGCCATTTTCGAATTTGAAGCTCAAAATGGAGGTTTTGTTGTTCAAGCTCAAAGGAAAGCTTTGAATGGTGTTTGGGAGCGAGTTTAAGGTGGATTGTGCATATATTGAGGTCCAATTTGGGGTTTGTGAAGAATCAAAAGGTTAGGGTTCAAATTGGGATTATGGGTGAATAGTGAATTGAAGCTTGAAGACGATGAATAGTGATTTGGAGGAGTTGCAGCTTAGGGGTTTGAAATTGGAAGCTTGGATTGAGCTGAATTTCGGTTTGGGTAGCTTTGGCTTCGGTTTGGGAGTGTTGGAGGTGACTGGATCGTGTTCGGTTGAGTTCGAGAATACGGGGATTGTTCGTGTGTTTTCTCGTTCGTGAGCAAATTCCGACATTTCGGTATTTCGTGATTTTCATCACGAGAGGTGAGTTTTACTCGCTTAGGGAATTTTAAACATCGTTTTTGAACTATGTTTGAATGATTTTCAAATTTCGAAGTTTCGAGAATTTTAGAGTCAAAAACGCTATTTTACGAAAATGACGCGTGTTTGAAAATTTAAAACGAAACCATAATGCTTTGATTTTTGAATTGATATGTTTGGACTGGATTATGTGGAATATTGTTTGTTTGAATGTGTTTTAAAGTCGTTGGTGTGATTCGGTTGAATTTTCAAAGCTATTGGAAAAACCGTAAATTTTTGTATATGTGTAAAATTAATGATTTTTGAACAAATTGATGTCTGGACTGGTTTTTCAGGTGATTATTATTTTTGGGATGTCCATATTTCAGAGGAAACTCTGCCGAATTTTCGTTAGAAATTTTGATACAGAACTCAAAGCGGTTTTGAATTAAACGGTTAATGTTACGAATATTTCGTAAAACATAGTATACGTGTGAGAATCAAACTTTTGAATATAAAGTGATGATTGGACCGTGATATAGGTTCTTGATTGTTCTAGTATGGTATAATAACATATCATAGATATAATTATGTTTTCGGTATATGAATTATATCGAATATAGAAAATGGCCCAATGCGTGTATGATGTCTAAATTATATTGTGTATAGGAGACGGCCCAATGCGGGTATGATATTGAAATATATCGTTTATGGGTGACGACCCAAGAGGATAGTACACTAGGGAGAGGGAAGTCATGAGCCCTCGAGCTAGGCCCATATGAGGTTGTTCACTGTGAGTGGATTGGGTTCACCGCAAGTCAAGAAAAGAAAAATGGTTTAAGGTGTTGTACTAGATTAATAAAGAGGATAGTGCATAGCCATCAAGAATTGGGCTATGAACTATAGATAAGTAATTTAAATTGTACATAGCCATCAAGAATTGGGTTATGAACTCTAATGTAATTTATTTACCGGATTACCATTGATTGATTGTGTATTGTAATTCATATTGAATTACTAATAAATGGGTGTACTTAGGTTGGAATGAAATTCTCAATGCTATTGACCAATTCGGCAAGGAATTGGAGCGCGTCAGCGTACTTAGGTTGAGAAGAAACTTCCAACGCTATTGACCAATTCGGCGAGGGATTGGGTGCATCATAAATAATCTATTTGAAAGGATAAGTGTTTTATAAATGGACCGAGTGATAGGTGAGGGTCACGGTAAGACTCACCGAGATTTGTTATCTCACCCTACAAATGTTGTTGCTTTTCAGACAACGGGGGAAGAAGAAGGTTGTATGGCACGAGTAGGTGGCATGCTCGCATGTAAGATTGAATATTTAATCTTCCTTCTGTCTTTATGTTTTCCTTGTTACTTTTGTATTAGTTTATGACTTAAATTTGTTTAAGTTATTTATTGGTTTTCCGCTATTCTTGTAAGGATTGTAAATCTAAGCAAGGAAATTTATACTCTGTTGTAAGCTAATTTGTATGTTTTGGTATTTCTATTGATTAGAAATACTAGGGTGTTACATTTTGGTATCGTGAGCGGTTCGACCTAGTCGGACGTAGAGACCTTATGGTCAAGAGGTTAGATAGAGTCACTTAGGGACTGTGACAGGCAATTGTTAGAACCTCCAAGGATGTTATGTGAAGCTTTGAGCTTGATCAACTCAATTTTTCATGCAAGGTACTGGGAATGATAACGATTGGTTGCCTTAGCCCCGAAAATGTCCAAACCCTACACCATAGGAATTCTGGCCTTCTCAGTTTATCAGAGCACGCAGCGAAAGCAAAGGGCTACGATTGGTGTTTTGAAGTAAGCAATGGGCGGCTAAATTGGTTCGAGGAAATTGTGGGCGAATGTTCAATCGATGAACCAAGTGCGATTGTAGAATTGCGATGGAAGTTATTGTAGGTCATACAAAGAGCTACAATTAAGAAAAGCCTTTAGGCGGGAATAATGACATGATCGTAAGATCTCGTTAAGATTAACGGACACCCCGGAATCCTAATTATTGATTAGCCGGTCTATCAGTTACCGAAATATTGTTTTACAATAACCTTACCTTATGGATAGAATAAACCCCAGCTTAGATTGCAGTTAGAGGTTCCCTCTGGATAGCTGCGAGTATTGATAAGGTTCCTTTTTCCTTAAAGCCATACTGCGAAATGCTATGAAGTCGATCTAGTAAGTTGTAGTGCAATCTCAGAATTGACTACAGAACCCAATGCGGATCGAATTAGTTTTGATTACGGTTTCTGAACTAAGTCCTAATCAAGATAAGATCAATAGGTGATTTTGATGGTAACATGTACTGGGTTTCAAATAATTCCCGTTACTGATAATATTTCGGAAAGAGTGATTCTTGGATTGAAAGACCAATTACCTATATGGAATTCTAATGTTAAACTTTCAGAAGAGGAACTTGAGGAATATCTTTTTAATCTATTCCTGAAAACTTGTTTCCAATCAAGTTATGCAATGGACTGTTATGTGATTCTAAGAAATGACTGCAGTAAGGTAAATGAGATGTCACATGTGAGGGAAAATATATTCAAGCCGATTGATATATATATATATATTTCGAGAAAGTTAGTCTCGGTATGTGAGAAAATTTCGATAGTTCACCAACTTGTTTTATTTATAACTTCTAATCCGGAACTCCGATTCTTATGTTCCGGGATGCGTTGGAAAGCTAACGAAAATGTCTACACATCTGAGTAGTTTAGAATCAGTTGTTCAGTGGTATTCTGAACTGTATCTCGGTAATATCCCAAGTTGTTTGGTACTAAAGCGGTTGTAGAACATAAACCTATTATAGGCACAGGAAGTTGAAAGAGGATTTTAAGTCATTAAGATGAGATTCCTAAACACTGTTTTAGGGATGATACTCATTATAGTTTTCCAATGGTTTTATTCCCGGAAAAGGTTGTTAGCGACTATAGCTTTTCAACGATCGGTGGAGCTTCCAAAAGCGATCGATTATGAGATATATGCCGCCAAGATATATCCAAGGGTGGAACATTCAATTTCTTAAAGTGTTGTTGTTCTATAGTAAGACGGAATCAAGTGAGCGTGAGACACCTTACTTATTGTTAAGCAAGACGTGTTCCATGCCAAATGGATACGTTAAAGAGGTTATGTTTATGTTTGAACGTTTGTGGAGCCGAGAGTTGTGGGACCAAAGGAATGACTAAAGTGGTGAGAATTGTTCTCGGAATCAACGTTGGAAGCATTATCTTGTGCCCGTTTGATTCCGTAGAAGAATCCTTCTATTTTGATTAGTTCTTTGATGAGTATAATAACTGGTTTGATTTCGTGATGAATCCAAACATAAACGTTCCGCTTAGAGAAAGTCCTACTTAGCTAGGAAAGCGGTTATGTATCAAGCGAGGATCTATGTGGTTAGATTCTTTTATGCTTGAGTATTTGAGTATTAGACTCCATTCAAGAGAATGGTTGGCTTGAGAAAAGTTGTTTGACATATGATCCATACCTTAGTTAATGACCCTAAGGACCATGATGATGAGGCTGCTGAAGTATATAATAGTTATAACGGGAACTGTACGGTGCTGCAAATTTGAAGGAGAGTATGAGGAGTATTTATGGTACTTTTAACGAAGCTTTAACTACAAAAAAATGTAACTTAAGACTATGCTATTCCAAACGGATCACCAAGAAATGTTGTTTTGATTGGAAAGTGGCTAGTTCGGAAATTACTCGCCTATATTCAATGAAATAAAGTCAAAGGACTTTGATCCGTAATCCATGTGTAATGCATGAAATTTTGGTTCACAAGTTAGATTTGCAACTCTTCGTGATTAGTTAATGAGTTAGTAACATTGGTATAATATTATTAATAGTCCCTAATCTAAAGAACATTTTGATATTTGGGATGGGTGCGCCCTTGTATCACCATTGTTGATGGATTCTAAGTGAATGAATAGTAGATTTCAATTCAAGGAATGATTGGTTGGAATAGTCATCCGACTTATAGGTTCCGAAAGGCCGTCCGGTGTGTGAAAATATTCGGATTTAGGAATTGAGATTCAAAGATCGAAGTCACAAGGTGAAAATACGTCTCATTAGTATGTCGGGTTAACAAAGAAACAAACTCCTATGGGTAAGTGGGAAGATTATTTCACATTCAAATGTTTCCAAGAAAATTTTTACAAAACCGTTACCCATTTGTGAGATAGTCATGAACTCGTGAGGTATGTGAGTTTAACCTGAGAAGTTCTAATAGTACAATATTTCCAAGAAATCGGACGTGATGTTACCTAGTTTTCCCACAAGTTGGGAGTGCGCTGTGTCACTTGTTGGAAAGAAAAGATGGGAGCAGGAGGTCGGGTATAAATTACCTCCAGTTGGATAAAGTTATGGTTAAGAATAAGAATCTATGCTTAGGTTGTTTAGCTTCAAGGTGAAGCAGTGATTTCAAATTGTGGTCTAAAGTCGGGTTATTCTTAATTAAAAGTTAGGACTTAGATATTCCGAAGATAGTTATCCATACTAGATATGGACATTACGAGTGAGTGATGCTCTTCGGTCTAACTAATGTTCCTACGGTATTCATGGATTACATGAACCGAGTTCTTCACCCGTATTTAGACTAGTTGTTGAAATTTTCACCGATAACATCTTAGTATACATTAAGACCACTATAGAATATGAGTGACGTCTCTGCGTTGTTCTGAATATACTCGCAGAGGAGAAGCGATAGGCTAAACCTTAGGAGTATGAATTATGAGTTTCTGTAGTGAAATTTTGGGAACGTGTGGTCTCCAGTCTGTTGTGGCAGTAAATTCTAGTAAAGGTGAAGCTGTAACGAATTGGGAATTGTCGTTTTCAGTTACCAAAGTAAGGAGTTATGAGGACTGATTGATTTGTATGGTAAGTTTATCTGAAGAATTCTCACAATAGTTCTTCCACTCGTTCGGTTAACTCGTAAAGGTCAGTCATTTGAATGTGATTTCGATTGTGAAGAATGTTTCTAGAGTTGAAAGCGAAGTTGATTCCTGTTCCAATTCTAATTCTTTTGGATCTTTTCTTAGAATTCCAAATTTATAGTAATGCCTCGTGTAAGGTTTAACATGTGTTTTGACGCATAATTACAATTGGCAGCTTATGCATCTTGGTAAGAGAAGTCCTCATGAGAAGGATTCTACGACTCATGATTTTAAATTGAAAACTATTGGGTATGCATTGAGAATTGAAGGTAGCTCTGACTCGGCAAAAAGGATTATGTTGACAAAGGAATTAGACCACTAGAGTTGGATCAGATGATCCTGTATTGTAAGAGTTATATCAACCATTGTTACCGGTAGAGCATTGCCGGCGAAGAACTCAGTTCTCGAGTGTATTGTACTAGTGGAGTATTGTATAGTTTTATCTTGGACATTGTTCAATTTAAATAAAGTATTTCCTGTATCCTAATTGAGGAAAGACCTTCTAATCCCAGTCAACTGTGGAGTTAGAAACGATCGATTTTTGACTAATTCGTCATTTCAGCCAAATCCAAGTCATATCTTAGGTCATGAAGAGAAAATGATTCGGACGAGAACCATTACAATTGTTTAAGGAGTTGTAATCGTTCTCGGTTCAGGAAGCTATTTGGGAATTGGAGGACGATATGCGGACTAGATATCCGTATATATACTCTTGAGGTGTGTTTGTCAAATTTTGAGGACAAAATTTTTCAAGTTGGGGTGACTGTAACATCCCTAATTTCGTTAATTTCAAATTAAGAAATTAACGAGTGATTTATTATCCGAATAAATAATAAATCAAGTTTCGGATATGAGGTTGTTACGAAAGCAATTTATAATTGCTAGAGAAAATAATTTAAAGGCATGATTGAGCGGAAATTAGTACTCTAAGGGTATTTTAGTATTTATGCCACTCACCCAAAATGATCTCCGAGACATCAAAAATATCCAAATACTCTCTCATTCCCCAATAGAGTTAAAATAATGGAAAGAAAAGTAAGGGATTGAGAGAGAGAGAGGCCACGGAACAGAGCAGAGAGAGATAAAGAAAGGAATAAAGAAGAAAAAAAAAAATAGAAAAGAAGGAGAATCAGAGAGAGAGACCCGAGAGAAAGAAGAGGAAATGGCGTGAGAAGAGGAAGAATGGGTATGGAGGAAGAAGAGGAAAAATGGAAGCCTTAAACTCATCAAAACACAATTCTTCCTTCACCAAAAATGATCTCCTCATCATCCTCTTCGATTTGGTACCAAAATCATCATCAACAACTCACACTCTCTCACTTTGCCATTTTCGAATTTGAAGCTCAAAATGGAGGTTTTGTTGTTCAAGCTCAAAGGAAAGCTTTGAATGGTGTTTGGGAGCGAGTTTAAGGTGGATTGTGCATATATTGAGGTCCAATTTGGGGTTTGTGAAGAATCAAAAGGTTAGGGTTCAAATTGGGATTATGGGTGAATAGTGAATTGAAGCTTGAAGACGATGAATAGTGATTTGGAGGAGTTGCGACTTAGGGGTTTTGAATTGGAAGCTTGGATTGAGCTGAATTTCGGTTTGGGTAGCTTTGGCTTCGGTTTGGGAGTGTTGGAGGTGACTGGATCGTGTTCGGTTGAGTTCGAGAATACGGGGATTGTTCGTGTGTTTTCTCGTTCGTGAGCAAATTCCGACATTTTCGTATTTTTCGTGATTTTCATCACGAGAGGTGAGTTTTACTCGCTTAGGGAATTTTAAACATCGTTTTTGAACTATGTTTGAATGATTTTCAAATTTCGAAGTTTCGAGAATTTTAGAGTCAAAAACGCTATTTTACGAAAATGACGCGTGTTTGAAAATTTAAAACGAAACCATAATGCTTTGATTTTTGAATTGATATGTTTGGACTGGATTATGTGGAATATTGTTTGAATGTGTTTTAAAGTCGTTGGTGTGATTCGGTTGAATTTTCAAAGCTATTGGAAAAACCGTAAATTTTTGTATATGTGTAAAATTAATGATTTTTGAACAAATTGATGTCTGGACTGGTTTTTCAGGTGATTATTATTTTTGGGATGTCCATATTTCAGAGGAAACTCTGTCGAATTTTCGTTAGAAATTTTGATACAGAACTCAAAGCGGTTTTGAATTAAACGGTTAATGTTACGAATATTTCGTAAAACATAGTATACGTGTGAGAATCAAACTTTTGAATATAAAGTGATGATTGGACCGTGATATAGGTTCTTGATTGTTCTAGTATGGTATAATAACATATCATAGATATAATTATGTTTTCGGTATATGAATTATATCGAATATAGAAAATGGCCCAATGCGTGTATGATGTCTAAATTATATTGTGTATAGGAGACGGCCCAATGCGGGTATGATATTGAAATATATCGTTTATGGGTGACGACCCCCAAGAGGATAGTACACTAGGGAGAGGGAAGTCATGAGCCCTCGAGCTAGGCCCATATGAGGTTGTTCACTGTGAGTGGATTGGGTTCACCGCAAGCCGAAGAAAAGAAAAATGGTTTAAGGTGTTGTACTAGATTAATAAAGAGGATAGTGCATAGCCATCAAGAATTGGGCTATGAACTATAGATAAGTAATTTAAATTGTACATAGCCATCAAGAATTGGGTTATGAACTCTAATGTAATTTATTTACCGGATTACCATTGATTGATTGTGTATTGTAATTCATATTGAATTACTAATAAATGGGTGTACTTAGGTTGGAATGAAATTCTCAATGCTATTGACCAATTCGGCAAGGAATTGGGTGCGTCAAGGCGTACTTAGGTTGAGAAGAAACTTCCAACGCTATTGACCAATTCGGCGAGGATTGGGTGCATCATAAATAATCTATTTGAAAGGATAAGTGTTTTATAAATGGACCGAGTGATAGGTGAGGGTCACGGTAAGACTCACCGAGATTTGTTATCTCACCCTACAAATGTTGTTGCTTTTCGATTAACGAGGGAAGAAGAAGGTTGTATGGCACGAGTAGGTGGCATGCTCGAATGAGAAGATTGAATATTTAATCTTCCTTACGTCTTTATGTTTTCCTTGTTACTTTTGTATTAGTTTATGACTTAAATTTGTTTAAGTTATTTATTGGTTTTCCGCTATTCTTGTAAGGATTGTAAATCTAAGCAAGGAAATTTATACTCTGTTGTAAGCTAATTTGTATGTTTTGGTATTTCTATTGATTAGAAATACTAGGGTGTTACACACAAGCTCCTTAATAGTCTTTGAGTACACCCAAATACCATCCATGATTACCACCACGCTTCTGCTGCGCACTCTGATCTGATTATATCATGACCTTAGATCAATTCTTTGAGAAAGCAACCGCACCTTGAAGTTGGTTAAGTAAATCATTTACCCTTGACAATAGATATCTATTCTAGATAGCCACTTGTTCAGCTAACGATAATTGATACACAACCTCATACTCCCATCAATCTAGTTGACATGTAATGCAGGAGCACCACCTGGAGAGACGTTCAGTCGAATAAATTCCTTTGAGGTTAATTCCCCAAGTTGGGGTTCAGTTCATTTGATTCTAAGGAAGACATTCAGTAAGAAGCTATGGCTATTGGTTCCGTACCTGGAACTAATTCTATAGAAAACTTTATCCGGAAATACATCTAGGAAAATTCATTGATAACTTGAACAGATGATAAATACAAACCAATTCCAGTAGTTGCAGACAACACAAAAATAAAAACTTCCGTACATAGAAATAAAGACTTGCCATCTGGAGGGAAAAGTCTAACCACTTCCTTAATGGTCTGAAACAATCCACAAATTCAGCAGAGAACCAAATGGTTCGGTCGAAACAATCTTCTGAAACATCGGTTCAGCGGTAGGAGACACAAATAATCCTACCCGATTTACATAAGCTATAAGGATAAACAACGGGTAGCTTTATTGTCATACAATATGCTAACATATTTATCACCGAGGAAACTTGTACCCTTCTAAAGATTACCCTCAGGCTTGATTGTCTGAGCTTTAAGGGTTCCTAATTTAGCATTACCGTGCATAATGACCCTCCTCCTTGCAACAGAGAGAGCAGATTTAATCCCCATTGACATTTAACACAATTATACTCTTACCATAGGACACTTGCTAGGCTTTGAGGAATCCAGTTTTCAGTACTTGCTAAACCAAAGCCAGGTAATTATTCACAGTAATGAAAACTAAATCCTTGTTCCATATCACCTCAAAGACCTTCCGTAACTCTAGTCATATTCCAGACATCTTCTCAGTAGCATACATACTTCCAATATATAGAATTGATCTAATCCTCAACATAGCGAAATACTTCCTAACCGACATAACACTCTGCTTTAAATTAATACGTTACGCTGTTTACGATCTCGAGAATCAAAGAAGCGAATCGATTCAAAATCGTTCCTTGAAATGATTCCGAGTAAAAGGAATACCTTAGGTTTGCATCCCAGCATGAGTGTTAGTCTACTCGGAATGTGCATCCTCATCCAGGAGCATTCGTAGAATAAATCACTTTCCTTCCTCGTTACATGACAAGGTGGTGAGAATTCTTTCCATGACGTCTACCCGGTACATGTCACCATCAAAATCACCTACTGCTCTTATCTTGATTGAGACTTGGTTCAAAAACCGTGATCATAACTAACTCGATCAACATTGGGTTCCGTAGCCACACAGAGATTGCACTACAACCTACTAGGTCGGCTTCATAGCATTTCGCAATATGGCGTAAAGGAAAAAAAAAACATGATCAAGACTCGCAGCTATCCAAAAGGATATCTCTAACTGCGATCTAAGTTGGGGTTTACTCTAACCATAAGGTAAGGTTATTGTAAAACAATATTTCGATGGCGATCGATAGACCGCTAATCAATGATTAGGATTCCGGGTGTCCGCTAATCTTAACAGATCTTACGATACTGTCATTATTCCCGCCTAAAGGCTTTTCTTAATTGTAGTTCTTTGTATGACCTACAATAACTTCCACTGCAATTTTACAATTGCACTTGGTTCACTGATTGAACATTCGCCCACAATTTCCTCGAACCAATTTAGTTGCCCTTTGCTTACTTCAAAACACCAATCGTAGCCCTTTGCTTCCGCTATGCTCGATAAACCGAAAGGCCAAAATTCCTATAGTGTAGGGTTTGGACATTTTTAGGGGCTAAGGCAACCAATCGTTATCATTCCCAGTACCTTGCATGAAAAATTGAGTTGATCAAGCTCAAAGCTTCACATAACATACCGGAAGGTTCTAACAATTGCTCATCACGATCCCCTAAGTGACTCTATCTAACCTCTTGACCATAAGGTCTCTACGTCCGACTAGGTCGAACCGCTCTGATACCAAATGTAACACCACGAAAATTTTTCGCGATTGCAATGCTAATATTACATATCCGAATATATCGAGTAATGAACATAATATACAACTTGTATCAAGTACAAGTTATACAGTCAAAAATACAAAGAAACACAAGCGGAAATACATAAGCATAAATGCTCCATAGCCATCCTCAACACAAGCTTCAACTAGCCGTGCTTCTTAGCTTTCCTCTTTCCCCTGTTTCTCTGTAAAATAACCACAATATATTGGGTGAGACAACTTGTCTCGATGAGCTTTACCGTGACCCCAGCCACACTCATGAGCCAATTAAAACATATACACAAAGCAAGTTAATACTTACTGGATCTCTTAGCAATTCTATTATATGAATTGCGGAATCACATAGTAATCCAAGAATGAATTACAATAAAGTTTTATTAATTTTAGTACACCACCAACAACCTAAAAGAAGCATGGGTGGACCCCGGTCATAGCCAATAAGTGTACAACTCTCAAAGGCGGAATAATTCTTTTTAACATTGGGGCTAGGGCCGGGGCTCATGACCGCCTCCCTAGCATACTAACGCATGAGGTCGTCACCTCAACTCGATATATTTATATATCGTAACATAACGGATAGAGCATATCATTTTCCGCAAGCATTATTTCAATTCCATATAGTTTATAATTATAGGTCTCATGGATAGGTTTAGATGATTTATAATCATCCCTAGCCAAATCATAAAAATAGAACATTTCGTTCGGTTTATTTTCCAAGACATAAGTCCACACACGTTCACTAGTTCGGTTTTTCGAAATAATAATAATATTAATCGTTATTTCAAAACCACTTTGAATTTGTACCAAAATGTCTAACAAAATTTCGGCAAAGTTTCCTCTGTAATACGGACATCCCAAAAATAATATTTACCTGAAAAACCAGTCCAGACATCATTTTATTCCAAAATCATTAATGTCGTACATATACGAAATTTTACGGTTTTCCAATAAATTTGAAAATTCAACCGATTCACACCCAACTTTAAAACACATCCAAACAAACAATATTCCACATAATCCACCCAAACATATCAATTCAAAAATCAAAGCATTATGGTTTCGTTTTAAATTTTCAAACACGCGTCATTTTCAGAAAATAGCGTTTTGACTCTAAAATTCTCGAAACTTCGAAATTTGAAAATCATTCAAACATAGTTCAAAAACGATGTTTAAAATTCCCTAAGCGAGTAAAACTCACCTCGTGTGATGAAAATCACACAAAACCGAATCTTGACGAAAATACACGATCTCGAAACTTCACGAACTCGCTCAAAACTTCACGAGCTCAAACCAAACCGCTCCAACCACTTCCAAACAGAAAACCAAAGAATTGTAACTCCTCCAAAATGGTTCCAAAACCGAATTCCAAACTACCCAAACCGAAATCTAACAGCCCCAAATTCTTCGGTGCTTCAATCGACTCGAATCCACCACAAAACTCGTACCCAATACTCCCAAGCAAGTAGTTGAGCTTCCAATCATCAATTCCAAGCTTCAATTTCGCTTAAATCCATAAATCCCCAATTTTGAGCTTCAAAACCCATTAATGGTAACTTGAGTTAGAGAAGAAATTAGTCTATGAAATTTACATCATTGGGAAGAGGATGAAAAATGGAAGAGAATGAGCTAAAAAGCCCCTTACCCGGTGTTGAATTGAGAGAGATCTACTCTCTCCTTTCTTCTTCTCCTTCGTCCCATTTCTCTTCACTCTCTCGGCTCCCTTTCATTCACTCTCTCTGTTTTCTTTCTTTCTTTACTATTCCCTCTTTCTTTATTTTATTCATTTCTTTCCTTTATTTCTTTCTTCACTTTTGACTTTTCTTTCTTCTCCGTGTTCTCTTCTTTTTCTTTTATTTATTCCATCCAATTTAGGAGTGAGACAGTATTTTAGATATTTTCGATATCTTAGAGCTCATTTAACATGAGTGGTATAATTCCTAAAATACCCTTAGAGTACTAATTTCCACTCAGTTTATGCATTTAAATTATTGTCTCCTAGCAATTATAAATTGTTTTCACACAACCTCATATCCGTGACTTGATTTATTACCTATTCGAGTAATAAATCACTCGTAAATTTCCATAAATCGAAATTTAAAAATTAGGGATGTTACAATCACCCCAACTTTTAAAAATTTTGTCCTCAAAATTTGCGAAAACATAACCCAATAAAATAGATATGGATTTCCAGTCCATATGCCATCTACCGGATCTCCATTGGTCACCACTTTGACCATTGCAATCGTGCTCGCCCAAAGCGCCTTCTCACTTGTTCATGCTTAGCCAAGATAGATAGGCGGAGATACGCACAAGATTACCTTATCACTATTTCCAATTCTAATTGTCTTCCTTCCATTACAATGGAGTTTTCCATTTCCTCCCAAATACCATAACACATACTTGAAGTATATCTTCAAGAGTCTAATTAGTTCGTTCTGACGTACACTTTAATTCCTAAAGCCTCCTTTAAACTTTAAGTTGTGATCTGACACCATCTTTGTAAAAATTCCATGCAATCTGATGATATGGTTCATATACACTTCTACTAACTTGGATACTTTAAAATGTTCCTAACGGAATATAGTGAGCGGATTTGGTCAATCGATCCACACTACCCCATTAGCATCGTTACCGACTTGCCCTCTTGGCCAACTATAACAAAATCCATAGAGGTATCTTCCCATTTCCACATTGGAACCTCCAATGGTTGCAACTTGCTTGCAGGTTTCCTGTGCTCTGCTCTAATCCTTCGTCGAGTCAAGCACTTAGCTACAATTTCCATAATACCTGATTTCACACCTGGCCACTCTCTCGATTCAATTAAGAATCCTTAAACTGGTAATTTATTAATTAAATTACAATAACTGGCAATTCATTATCCGAATTGCAATAATAATCGTAATTAAGTAATATGAATTACAATAACATCTTAGTGGATCCAGGGTGAACTGAATACTAACTCCGATAAACTTCCTCAAAAATCTGACTCTTATCATTAATAACGTTGGGTACACAACCCTACCATCGGAATAGATAATACTACCACTGTCTTGGGTATAATTTGGTAATCATTTCTGAGATTGTAGCTCAACACCAACCCCTAGGCCTTCACCGATTAGGTTTCTCAAAGCGTTCAAATTCGAACGCGTGCGCTTAACACTATCCGACTTCTTCTCTGCCACCACTTTGAGATTCAATTCTCTAAAAGATCCCAACAATGTCATTTCGTGGATGGTCAATTCCACCGTGTGAATAGATTTCCTACTCCATGGGTCTCATTATAACATTGGTTTTCCAAAATAATACTTTAATGAAATGAACGAATTAGACATATTCAGAGGATACAAACTCTGTTTCGGATGTTAAACATACTCAAGCTTTTCGATATTTACCAATCTCAACACATAGCCTGTCTTAGACCTTACATCAGAGACAGAGCTCCTAGCTTCATAGGTTAGCAACTCCCTTTCGTTTATTATCTTAACAGGAGTAGCCGAAATGGTCTATACAACTTATAATAAGTACGGTTACAAACCAAAACATACTCATATAAGGGAAACATAACATGGAATAAGACATATAGTCTCATTCAACTTCATTGATACTTTGCCTACTTGATTGTTATTCAGCTCGTTATGATCGAGCAGATATTTCAACCTGTTGTGATCACTAAAGACTTTACAACTAGACCCATAAAGATAGTGTCTTCGATTCTTTCTTCACGTAAACTATAGCTGCCAACTCCTAATCATGAGTTGAATACTTTTCTTCATGTGGCTCCAACTATTTAGATGCATAAGCTACCACCTGATTTTCCGAATAATCACACTTTCTAACCCCTCCCTGATGCGTCACTGTAACTTTGGATTTCCAAATGACGGACCCGGGAGAATTAAGATTGGAGCAAAAGTAAATTGCGATTACATAACTCTAGGAAGCATCCTTCCAAATCGTCATTCCAAATAAATTGTTGGCCCTCGCGAGCTAACGAGATAAGAGGAAAAACTAACTATTAGAATCCTTGAATAATTCTTCGATAATAACCAAAGAAGTCCTAAAACTTCGACTTCACCCGGCTATTGCCAGGGCTAGGATCGACCGCAATTCTGCACGAGAAATCACGTGATCCAAGAACTCCACTTCGTCATCCGTAAGTCACTGCGATGGCTTGGCATATAACTTCTTCTCTCGAAGTAACCTCGAAACAATACGGAGATGTTGCACAAGCTCCTTAATAGTCTTTGAGTACACCCAAATACCATCCATGATTACCACCACGCTTCACTGCGCACTCTGATCTGATTATATCATGACCTTAGATCAATTCTTTGAGAAAGCAACCGCACCTTGAAGTTGGTTAAGTAAATCATTTACCCTTGACAATAGATATCTATTCTAGATAGCCACTTGTTCAGCTAACGATAATTGATACACAACCTCATACTCCCATCAATCTAGTTGACATGTAATGCAGGAGCACCACCTGGAGAGACGTTCAGTCGAATAAATTCCTTTGAGGTTAATTCCCAAGTTGGGGTTCGGTTCATTTGATTCTAAGGAAGACATTCGATGAAGCTATGGCTATTGGTTCCGCACTGAACTAATTCTATAGAAAACTTTATCCTAAATACATCTAGGAAAATTCATTGATAACTTGAAATGATGATAAATACAAATCAATTCCAGTGAGTTGCGCACAACACAAAAATAAAAACTTCCGTACATAGAAATAAAGACTTGCCATCTGGAGGGAAAAGTCTAACCACTTCCTTAATGGTCTGAAACAATCCACAAATTCAGCAGAGAACCAAATGGTTCGGTCGAAACAATCTTCTGAAACATCGGTTCAGCAGTAGGAGACACAAATAATCCTACCCGATTTACATAAGCTATAAGGATAAACAACGGGTAGCTTTATTGTCATACAATATGCTAACATATTTATCACCGAGGAAACTTGTACCCTTCTAAAGATTACCCTCAGGCTTGATTGTCTGAGCTTTAAGGGTTCCTAATTTAGCATTACCGTGCATAATGACCCTCCTCCTTGCAACAGGAGCACAGATTTAATCCCCATTGACATTTAACACAATTATACTCTTACCATAGGACACTTGCTAGGCTTTGAGGAATCCAGGTTTTGAAGACTTGCTAAACCAAAGCCGTAATTATTCACAATAATGAAAACTAAATCCTTGTTCCATATCACCTCAAAGACCTTCCGTAACTCTAGTCATATTCCGGACATCTTCTCAAGAGCATACATACTTCCAATATATAGAATTGATCTAATCCTCAACATAGCAAATACTTCTTCCTAACCGACATAACACTCGCTTTAAATTAATACGTTACGCTGTTTACACAGTCTACGAATCAAGGAAACGAATCGATTCAATCGCTCCTTGAAATGATTCCGAGTAAAAGGAATACCTTAGGTTTGCATCCCAAAGATGAGTGTTAGTCTACTCGAATGTGCATCCTCATCCGAGCATTCGTAAGAATAAATCATTTCCTTCCTCGTTACATGACAAGGTGGTGAGAATTCTTTCCATGACGTCTACCCGGTACATGTCACCATCAAAATCACCTACTGCTCTTATCTTGATTGAGACTTGGTTCAAAAACCGTGATCATAACTAACTCGATCAACATTGGGTTCCGTAGCCAATACAGAGATTGCACTACAACCTACTAGGTCGGCTTCATAGCATTTCGCAATATGGCGTAAAGGAAAAAAAAAAAACATGATCAAGACTCGCAGCTATCCAAAAGGATATCTCTAACTGCGATCTAAGTTGGGGTTTACTCTAACCATAAGGTAAGGTTATTGTAAAACAATATTTCGATGAATCGATAGACCGGCTAATCAATGATTAGGATTCCGGTGTCCGCTAATCTTAACAGAGATCTTACGATATCACATTATTCCCGCTTAAAGGCTTTTCTTAATTGTAGTTCTTTGTATGACCTACAATAACTTCCACTTACAATTTTACAATTGCACTTGGTTCACCGATTGAACATTCGCCCACAATTTCTCGAACCAATTTAGCTGCCCTTTGCTTACGCTAAAACACCAACCGTAGCCCTTTGCTTCCGCTATGTGCTCGATAAACCGAAAAGGCCAAAATTCCTATAGTGTAGGGTTTGGACATTTTCGGGGCTAAGGCAACCAATCGTTATCATTCCCGCACCTTGCATGAAAAATTGAGTTGATCAAGCTCAAAGCTTCACATAACATACCGGGAAGGTTCTAACAATTGCTCGTCCACAAATCCTAAGTGACTCTATCTAACCTCTTGACCATAAGGTCTCTACGTCCGACTAGGTCGAACCGCTCGATACCAAAATGTAACACCACGAAAATTTTTCGCGATTGCAATGCTAATATTACATATCCGAATATATCAGAGTAGCGGAACATAATATACAACTTGTATCAGTACAAGTTATACAGTCAAAAATACAAAGAAACACAAGCGGAAATACATAAGCATAAATGCTCCATAGCCATCCTCAACACAAGCTTCAACTAGCCGTGCTTCTTAGCTTTCCTCTTTCCCTGTTTCTCAGTAAAATAACCACAATATATTGGGTGAGACAACTTGTCTCAATGAGCTTTACCGTGACCCCAGCCACACTCATGAGCCAATTAAAACATATACACAAAGAAGTTAATACTTACTCGGATCTCTTAGCAATTCTATTATATGAATTGCGGAATCACATGGTAATCCAAGAATGAATTACAATAAAGTTTTATTAATTTTAGTACACCACCAACAACCTAAAAGAAGCATGGGTGGACCCCGGTCATAGCCAATAAGTGTACAACTCTCAAAGGCGGAATAATTCTTTTTTTTAACATTGGGGCTAGGGCCAGGGCTCATGACTGCCTCCCTAGCATACTAACGCATAGAGGTCGTCACCTCAACTCGATATATTTATATATCGTAACATAACGGATAGAGCATATCATTTTCCGCAAGCATTATTTCAATTCCATATAGTTTATAATTATAGGTCTCATGGATAGGTTTAGATGATTTATAATCATCCCTAGCCAAATCATAAAAATAGAACATTTCGTTCGGTTTATTTTCCAAGACATAAGTCCACACACGTTCACTAGTTCGGTTTTTCGAAATAATAATAATATTAATCGTTATTTCAAAACCACTTTGAATTTGTACCAAAATGTCTAACAAAATTTCGGCAAAGTTTCCTCTGTAATACGGACATCCCAAAAATAATATTTACCTGAAAAACCAGTCCAGACATCATTTTATTCCAAAATCATTAATGTCGTATATATATCGAAATTTTACGGTTTTCCAATAAATTTGAAAATTCAACCGATTCACACCCAACTTTAAAACACATCCAAACAAACAATATTCCACATAATCCACCCAAACATATCAATTCAAAAATCAAAGCATTATGGTTTCGTTTTAAATTTTCAAACACGCGTCATTTTTTTAAAAATAGCGTTTTTGACTCTAAAATTCTCGAAACTTCAAATTTGAAAATCATTCAAACATAGTTCAAAAACGATGTTTAAAATTCCCTAAGCGAGTAAAACTCACCTCGTGTGATGAAAATCACACAAAACCGAATCTTGACGAAATACACGATCTCGAAACTTCACGAACTCGCTCAAAACTTCACGAGCTCAAACCAAACCGTTCCAACCACTTCCAAACAGAAAACCAGCAGTCAGAACTCCTCCAAAACAGTTCCAAAACCGAATTCCAAATTACCCAAACTGAAATCTAACAGCCCCAAATTCTTCTGGTGCTTCAATCGACTAAATCCACCACAAAACTCGTACCCAATACTCCCAAGCAAGTAGTTGAGCTTCCAATCATCAATTCCAAGCTTCAATTTCGCTTAAATCCATAAATCCCCAATTTTGAGCTTCAAAACCCATTAATGGTAACTTGAGTTAGAGAAGAAATTAGTCTATGAAATTTACATCATTGGGAAGAGGATGAAAAATGGAAGAGAATGAGCTAAAAAGCCCTTTACCCGTGTTGAATTGAGAGAGATCTACTCTCTCCTTTCTTCTTCTCCTTCGTCCCATTTCTCTTCACTCTCTCGGCTCCCTTTCATTCACTCTCTCTGTTTTCTTTCTTTCTTTACTATTCCCTCTTTCTTTATTTTATTCATTTCTTTCCTTTATTTCTTTCTTCACTTTTGACTTTTCTTTCTTCTCCGTGTTCTCTTCTTTTTCTTTTATTTATTCCATCCAATTTAGGAGTGAGACAGTATTTTAGATATTTTCGATATCTTAGAGCTCATTTAACATGAGTGGTATAATTCCTAAAATACCCTTAGAGTACTAATTTCCACTCAGTTTATGCATTTAAATTATTGTCTCCGGCAATTATAAATTGTTTTCGTCACAACCTCATATCCGTGACTTGATTTATTACCTATTCGAGTAATAAATCACTCGTAAATTTCCATAAATCGAAATTTAAAAATTAGGGATGTTACAATCACCCCAACTTTTAAAAATTTTGTCCTCAAAATTTGCGAAAACATAACCCAATAAAATAGATATGGATTTCAGTCCATATGCCATCTACCGGATCTCCATTGGTCACCACTTTGACCATTGCAATCGTGCTCGCCCAAAGCGCTTTTACTCTTTGTTCATGCTTAGCGAGTATAGATAGCTGGAGATACGTACAAGATTACCTTATCACTATTTCCAATTCTAATTGTCTTCCTTCCATTACAATGGAGTTTTCCATTTCCTCCCAGCTACCATAACACATACTTGAAGTATATCTTCAAGAGTCTAATTAGTTAGTTCTGACGTACACTTTAATTCCTAAAGCCTCCTTTAAACTTTAAGTTGTGATCTGACACCATCTTTGTAAAAATTCCATGCAATCTGATGATATGGTTCATATACACTTCTACTAACTTGGATACTTTAAAATGTTCCTAACGGAATATAGTGAGCGGATTTGGTCAATCGATCCACACTACCCCATTAGCATCGTTACTGACTTGCCTCTTGGCCAACTATAACAAAATCCATGAGGTATCTTCCCATTTCCACATTGGAACCTCCAATGGTTGCAACTTGCTTGCGGGTTTCTGTGCTCTCTGCTTCTAATCCTTCGTCGAGTCAAGCACTTAGCTACAATTTCCATAATACTGATTTCACACTGCCACTCTCTCGATTCAATTAAGAATCCTTAAACCGTAATTTATTAATTAAATTACAATAATCGCAATTCATTATCCGAATTGCAATAATAATCGTAATTCGTAATATGAATTACAATAACATCTTAATGGATCCAGGTGAATCAATACTAACTCCGATAAACTTCCTCAAAAATCGACTCTTATCATTAATAACGTTGGGTACACAACCCTACCATCGGAATAGATAATACTACCACTTTGTCTTGGGTATAATTTGGTAATCATTTCGAGATTGTAGCTCAACACCAACCCCTAGGCCTTCACCGATTAGGTTTCTCAAAGCGTTCAAATTCGAACGTGCCTTAACACTATCCGACTCTTCTCTCTTTGCCACTTTGAGATTCAATTCTCTAAAAGATCCCAACAATGTCATTTCGTGGATGGTCAATTCCACCGTGTGAATAGATTTCCTACTCCATGGGTCTCATTACAACATTGGTTTTCCAAAATAATACTTTAATGAAATGAACGAATTAGACATATTCGGAGGATACAAACTCGCTTTTTGGATGTTAAACATACTCAAGCTTTTCGATATTTACCAATCTCAACACATAGCCTTGTCTTAGACCTTACATCGAGAGACAGAGCTCCTAGCTTCATAGGTTAGCAACTCCCTTTCGCTTATTATCTTAACAGAGTAGCCTAAATGGTCTATACAACTTATAATAAGTACGGTTACAAACCAAAACATACTCATATAAGGGAAACATAACATGGAATAAGACATATAGTCTCATTCAACTTCATTGATACTTTGCCTACTTGATTGTTATTCAGCTCGTTATGATCGAGCAGATATTTCAACTGTTGTGATCACTAAAGACTTTACAACTAGACCCATAAAGATAGTGTCTTCGATTCTTTCTTCACAGAAAACTATAGCTGCCCAACTCCTAATCATGAGTTGAATACTTTTCTTCATGTGGCTCCAACTATTTAGATGCATAAGCTACCACCTGATTTTCCGAATAATCACACTTTCTAACCCCTCCCTGATGCGTCACTGTAACTTTGGATTTCCAAATGACGGACCCGGGAGAATTAAGATTGGAGCAAAAGTAAATTGCGATTACAACTCTAGGAAGCATCCTTCCAAATCGTCATTCCAAATAAATTGTTGGCCCTCGCGAGCTAACGAGATAAGAGGAAAAACTAACTATTAGAATCCTTGAATAATTCTTCGATAATAACCAAAGAAGTCCTAAAACTTCGACTTCACCCACCGCTTTGCCAAAGTTAGGATCGACCGCAATTCTGCCCGAAAATCACGTGATCCAAGAACTCCACTTCTGTCATCCAGAAGTCACTCTGCGATGGCTTGGCATATAACTTCTTCTCTCGAAGTAACCTCGAAACAATACGGAGATGTTGCACAAGCTCCTTAATAGTCTTTGAGTACACCCAAATACCATCCATGATTACCACCACGCTTCTGCTGCGCACTCTGATCTGATTATATCATGACCTTAGATCAATTCTTTGAGAAAGCAACCGCACCTTGAAGTTGGTTAAGTAAATCATTTACCCTTGACAATAGATATCTATTCTAGATAGCCACTTGTTCAGCTAACGATAATTGATACACAACCTCATACTCCCATCAATCTAGTTGACATGTAATGCAGGAGCACCACCTGGAGAGACGTTCAGTCGAATAAATTCCTTTGAGGTTAATTCCCCAAGTTGGGGTTCAGTTCATTTGATTCTAAGGAAGACATTCAGTAAGAAGCTATGGCTATTGGTTCCGTACCTGGAACTAATTCTATAGAAAACTTTATCCGGAAATACATCTAGGAAAATTCATTGATAACTTGAATGGATGATAAATACAAATCAATTCCAGTGAGTTGCGACACAACACAAAAATAAAAACTTCCGTACATAGAAATAAAGACTTGCCATCTGGAGGGAAAAGTCTAACCACTTCCTTAATGGTCTGAAACAATCCACAAATTCAGCAGAGAACCAAATGGTTCGGTCGAAACAATCTTCTGAAACATCGGTTCAGCGGTAGGAGACACAAATAATCCTACCCGATTTACATAAGCTATAAGGATAAACAACGGGTAGCTTTATTGTCATACAATATGCTAACATATTTATCACCGAGGAAACTTGTACCCTTCTAAAGATTATCCTCAGGCTTGATTGTCTGAGCTTTAAGGGTTCCTAATTTAGCATTACCGTGCATAATGACCCTCCTCCTTGCAACAGGAGCACAGATTTAATCCCCATTGACATTTAACACAATTATACTCTTACCATAGGACACTTGCTAGGCTTTGAGGAATCCAGTTTTCAGTACTTGCTAAACCAAAGCCAGGTAATTATTCACAGTAATGAAAACTAAATCCTTGTTCCATATCACCTCAAAGACCTTCCGTAACTCTAGTCATATTCCAGACATCTTCTCAGTAGCATACATACTTCCAATATATAGAATTGATCTAATCCCTCAACATAGCAGCATACTTCCTAACCGACATAACACTCTGCTTTAAATTAATACGTTACGCCTGTTTACACAGTCTCTGAACTGAAGGAAACGAATCGATTCAGAAATCGTTCCTTGAAATGATTCCGAGTAAAAGGAATACCTTAGGGATAATTTTATGTTTAATTCCTATTAGCAATCCATAATCGTAGGTTTTTATTCTTCTTGAGAATGCTCATAGGCATCACCAAATATTTTATTCCATTAAGAGTAGCATTTAATAATAATAATAATAATAATAAGTTAGTGGTAATAATGAATTTAAGTCTCAAGGAATATATGCAACTCATTTAGATCTAGCACATCATACAATTTTACAAAACTATAAAATTTAATATTTTTCTAAAGAACAATATTAAACTATACATCATTTCTCAATGCCTATAACTTTACAAAAAATTATTGTCTATTTGTCAACTTCAAACTATCAAGAACATGAAATTCTTTATCCTTTTTGCGAATTCTACATCTCATGCAACTTGCTCCTTTCTTCTACTCCTTGTTTTCTATATGATTCTTGCACCTAATGTAATTTCCTTCTTAGAAGTGCACCAAAGATTATGAAGGCTCGTGGAACATATGCAATTCATTTAGATCTAACACATCATACAATCATACAATAAAATTAAACATTTTTCTTAAGAACAATATTAAAATATACATAATTTCTCAATGTCTATAACTTTACAAAAAATCATTGCCTATTTGTCAACTTAAAACCAAGTAAGAACATAAAAATCTTTACCCTTTTTGTGCATTCTACACCTTCTTGTGAAACTTGCTCCTTTCTTCTACTTCTTATTTTTTATATGATTCTTTTTGTCAAAACCTCTACCCTAACCATCCAAAGATCTCTCCCTTAAATAGTCATTTCTTGTTATAATTAGTTTAAACTCTATTTCTTCCACTCATATTCCACTAACTCATGAGTTTATTGTAAATTAAAGCAATAATTCATGTAAATGTGAAACCCCACATTCAATGCATAATGGTTACATAAAAAAGAATTTTAAAGGTCAACTTATTATTTCTTATTTCATCTAAACTATTATAATTGATAAATATATTTATTAATTCAATTAATTTAAATTTTGATCAATTCTAATAATAATATAATTTCTATGTAAATAAATATATAATTTAAAAAAAACATTTAGAATAAATAGTAATAAATATAAAAAACAAAACAATAAAAAGTAACTAATATAAGAACATAAAATTGAGTTTAGAATGAACACATAATTGAGCTCATAAGTCTCATGAATTGAGAATGAACATTGATTAATATAAAAAAAATCTTGTTTTTTTATATTTAATTATATATTAAAAATTAAAATCAAAGTCTCATTTATCCAAAAGTTATGATTAAATATAATATAATGTGTAAATTTATTACTATGTTGGAATTTATTAGTAGTAGTGGGTTGGACACAAATGTAGGAATTAATAAATAATAAAAGAGAAGTTTTTTAATAGACAAAAATAAAAGCAAAAATTCAAGAATTATTGTGGAGGCTCCATTGGGGATTCTTTTACTTATATGTATAGATATAGATATAGATAAACATTTCCCTTCATTGTGTTATGAATAATTTTATGTTTAATTCCTATTAGCAATCCATAACCGTAGGTTTTTATTCTTCTTGAGAATGCTCATAGGCATCACCAAATTTTATTCCACTAAGAGTAGCATTTAATAATAATAAGTTAGTGGTAATAATGAATTTAAGTCTCCTTTAATTGTAAATTATAAATAAATATTAATAAAATTAAAAAATTTATTGAAAAATAAATGAAAATGATGTGGAGCATCCTAGAGCTTGGAAAAAGCTTCCTTTAGAGATTTACTAGGAGAATACTTCGTGCGATGCACGAGTTGTTATATAATTTTTTTCCTTTAATTTTATATAGATTTTATACAAATATATACATAAGTTGTCGATATAAATTATGTATTTTAAAAATATAGTATTACATTAATATATTGTTGAATTTTTATTTATGCCATATTCTTATATAGTGTATTTTTTAATATGCACAATTGTCCAAATTTTAGTGAGCTTAATTGTTGAAAATAAAATCTTACTAAACTTCATTTTACTTAGTAATAATAAATGTCATTCTATTTAATATCTTGAATTTATGAGCATGAATTTTAATAATAAAGACATGTGAAAAATAATATAAATAATAAGAATATTTTTGATATAGAATTTTTTAATATGTGTAAGACAAAGAAGAAAAATAATAATGATAATCATTGAAGATCAATACTAATGAGAATATTTTTTGATATAACATATAGCCTAAATAAACACTACGTAAAAAAATTCTTTTGTTTAAAAACAAAAATAATGGTTTAATATGTGAAAGTTTAAGGATGAAAATAATGAGATTTTATATTTATTTTAAAACATTAGAATAAAAATAACTAAGTTATACTAAGAAAGTGATCATAATATATTGATAAACATGTTTGGAAGTGACTTACATTTGTAATGTGCATCTCGCATTTGCTTTTCTCTTATAATGTTATTCTATTTTTATTTTCTTCTTCCAAATTTCAGTGACATCCTCTAAATATTATTATTATATTAAGCTTGGATGAGTTTAAATTAAATAAGTTAATGGTTGTGTATGAATAAATATAAATCATAGAAATTAGAAAGTAACTACTCTTTACTTTATTTTTTCTTTATTTCTTTGTTTATTCATCAATTAATAATTCAAAAATATTAATTAAAACAAAATTTGAAACTTAAAACAAAAGTGATAATAAGCAATTTAGATTTAATAGGAAACTTAGAAAGAGAAAACAATCAAAATCAAATCTTTATTTTTATTCTTTATAATTATATGAAAAATATATCGCCATTATTCACAATATGAAATGAAAGATTTAATTTATTATAATTGTTTTTTATGCAACTTATAATCTAAATAAGCTACATAAAGTGGAGAGTAAACATATAATATTTGTAAAAGAATTGAAACATTTAAATCAAGCTTTATTTGGTTGTTTTTTTACCTCAAGCACTATTCTTATTTAAAATTAACCATTTTAGATGTGAATTTGTAAATAAAAAGTATTAGATAGAATATATACTAAAGGCATTAGATATGATGATAGTTGAAGAAAATGATATTTTTTTCCTTTGTGATATAGAGAAGAGACACCTAATGTAATTTCCTTCTTAGAAGTGACACCAAAGGTTATGAAGTTTCAAGAAACATATGCAACTCATTTAGATCTAGCAAATCATACAATTTTACAAAACTATGAAATTAAACATTTTTTTGACAAAAAATTAAACATTTTTATAAAGAACAATATTAAAATATACATCATTTCTTAATGCCTATAACTTTACAAAAAATCGTTGCCTATTTGTCAACTTCAAATTATCAAGAACACAAAATTCTTTACCCTTTTTGTGATTTCTACATCTTGTGAAACTTGCTCCTTTCTTCTACTCCTTGTTTTTTTATATGATTATTGCACCTAATGTAATTTCTTCTTAGAAGTGACATGTAACACCCTGAAAATTTTTCGCGATTGCAATGCTAATATTACATATCCGAATATATCAGAGTAGCGGAACATAATATACAACTTGTATCAATACAAGTTATACAGCCAAAATACAAAGAAACACAAACGGAAATACATAAGCATAAATGCTCCTTAGCCATCTTCAACACAAGCTTCAACTAGCCGTGCTTCTTAGCTTTCCTCTTTCCTGTTTCTCTGTGAAAATAACCACAATATATTGGGTGAGACAACTTGTCTCGATGAGCTTTACCGTGACCCTAGCCACACTCATGAGCCAATTAAAATCATATACACAGCCAAGTTAGTACTTACTGGATCTCTTAGCAATTCTATTATATGAATTGCGAAACATAAAACATAGACACAGCAAGTTAATACTTACTGGATCTCTTAGCAATTCTATTATATGAATTGCGAAACATGGTAATCCAAGAATGAATTACAATAAAGTTTTATTAATTTTAGTACACCACCAACAACCTAATGAAGCATGGGTGGACCCCGTCATAGCCAATAAGTGTACAACTCTCAAAGGCGGAATAATTCTTTTTAACATTGGGGCCTAGGGCCAGGGCTCATGACTGCCCTCCCCTAGCATACTAACGCATAGAGGTCGTCACCTCAACTCGATATATTTATATATCGTAACATAACGGATAGAGCATATCATTTTCCGCCAAAGATTATTTCAATTCCATATAGTTTATAATTATAGGTCTCATGGATAGGTTTAGATGATTTATAATCATCCCTAGCCAAATCATAAAAATAGAACATTTCGTTCGGTTTATTTTCCAAGACATACGTCCACACACGTTCACTAGTTCGGTTTTTCAAATAATAGTAATATTAATCGTTATTTCAAAACCGATTGGATTTGTATCAAAATTTCTAACAAAATTTCGTGAGTTTCCTCTCAGTAATACTGGACATCCCAAAATAATATTTACGAAAAACCAGTCCGGACATCATTTTATTCCAAAATCATTAATGTCGTACATATACAAAATTTTACGGTTTTCCAATAGATTTGAAAATTCAACCGATTCACACCCAACTTTAAAACACATCCAAACAAACAATATTCCACATAATCCAGTCCAAACATATCAATTCAAAAATCAAAGCATTATGGTTTCGTTTTAAATTTTCAAACACGCGTCATTTTCGTAAAATAGCGTTTTTGACTCTAAAATTCTCGAAACTTCGGAATTTGAAAATCATTCAAACATAGTTCAAAAACGATGTTTAAAATTCCCTAAGCGAGTAAAACTCACCTCGTGTGATGAAAATCACACAAAACCGAAATCGTTCCGAAGCTCACACGATCCGTAACACACGAACCCGCTCCGAAACCGATCCAAAGCCGCAAAATCAACCCCAAAACCGAAACCACAGCCACCCAAACCGAAACCCAACAGCCCCAAATTCTTCGGTGCTTCAATCGACTCGAATCCACCATAAAACTCGTACCCAACACTCCCAAACAAGTAGTTGAGCTTCCCACGATCAATACGGAGCTTTCAAGTCACCCAATTTCGATTTTTCTCCACTTTGAGCTCTAAGGTTCAACAATGGTAACTTGAGTTAGAGAAAGAAATTAGTCTATGAAATTTACATCATTGGGAAGAGGATGAAAAATGGAAGAGAATGAGCTAAAAAGCCCCTTACCCGTGTTGAATTGAGAGAGATCTACTCTCTCCTTTCTTCTTCTCCTTCGTCCCATTTCTCTTCACTCTCTCTCGGCTCCCTTTCATTCACTCTCTCTGCTTTTCTTTCTTTCTTTACTATTCCCTCTTTCTTTATTCCTTCTTATTTCTTCTCTTCTTTTTCTTTTATTTATTCCATCCAATTTAGGAGTGAGACAAAGATTTTGGATATTTTCGATGTCTCGAGAGATCATTTGACTAAGTGGTATAAATACTAAAATACCCTTAGTGTTCCAATTTCCACTCAGTTATGCACTTAAATTATTTTCTCTAGCAATTATAAATTGCTTTCATAATGATCTCATATCCGTGACTTGATTTATTACCTATTCGAGTAATAAATCACTCGTTAATTTCCATAAATCGAAATTTAAAAATTAGGGATGTTACAATCACTGAACTTTTAAAAATTTTGTCCTCAAAATTTGCGAAAACATAACCAATAAAATAGATATGGATTTCAGTCCATATGCCATCTACTGGATCTCCATTGGTCACCACTTTGACCATTGCAATCGCCCCTCGTCCAAGGTGCCTTTACGCCTTGTTCATGCTTAGCCATAGATAGATAGTGGAGATACTTACAAGATTACCTTATCACTATTTCCAATTCTAATTGTCTTCCTTCCATTACAATGGAGTTTTCCATTTCCTCCCAGCTACCATAACACACATACTTGAAGTATATCTTCAAGAGTCTAATTAGTTCGTTCGACGTACACTTTAATTCCTAAAGCCTCCTTTAAACTTTAAGTTGTGATCGACACCATCTTTGTAAAAATTCCATGCAATCGATGATATGTTTCATATACACTTCTACTAACTTGGATACTTTAAAATGTTCCTAACGGAATATAGTGAGCGGATTTGGTCAATCGATCCACACTACCCCATTAGCATCGTTCTGACTCTTGCCTCTCTTGGCAACTATAACAAAATCCATAGAGGTATCTTCCCATTTCCACATTGGAACCTCCAATGGTTGCAACTTGCTTGCGGGTTTCTGTGCTCTGCTCTTCTAATCCTTCGTCGAGTCAAGCTCTTAGCTACAATTTCCATAATACCGATTTCATACTGCCACTCTCTCGATTCAAATAAGAATCCTTAAAGCGGTAATTTATTAATTAAATTACAATAATCGCAATTCATTATCCGAATTGCAATAATAATCGGTAATTCGTAATATGAATTACAATAGCATCTTAATGGATCCAGGTGAATCTGAATACTAGCTCAGATAAACTCCTCAAAAATCGACTCTTCTCATTAATAACGTTGGGTACACAACCCTACCATCGAACAGATAATACTACCACTTTGTCTTGGGTATAATTGGGTAATCATTTACGAGATTGTAGCTCAACGCCAATCCCTGTGGCTTCACCGATTAGATTTCTCAAAGCGTTCGAATTCGAGCGTGCCTTAACACTATCCGACTCTCCTTTGCTTTGCCACTTTGAGATTCAATTCTCTAAAAGATCCCAACAATGACATTTCGTGGATGGTCAATTCCACCGTGTGAATAGATTTCCTACTCCGTGGAGTGCATTTACAACATTGGTTTTCCAAAATAATACTTTAATGAAATGAGCGAATTAGACATATTCGGAGGACACAAACTCTGTTTCTGGATACTAAACATACTCATATAAGGAAACATAACATGGATTAAGACATATAGTCTCATTCAACTTCATTGATACTTTGCCTACTTGATTGTTATTCACTCGTTATGATCGAAAGCGGATATTTCAAATCTGTTGTGATCACTAAAGACTTTACAACTAGACCCGTAAAGATAGTGTCTCCGATTCTTTCTCACGTAAACTATAGCCGCCAACTCCTAATCATGAGTTGAATACTTTTCTTCATGTGGCTCCAACTATTTAGATGCATAAGCTACCACCGATTTTCCGAATAATCACACTTTCTAACCCCGATGCGTCACATCAGTAACTTTGGATTTCCAAATGACGGACCGGGAGAATTAAGATTGGAGCAAAAGTAAATTGCGATTACAACTCTAGGAAGCATCCTTCCAAATCGTCATTCCAAATAAATTGTTGGCCTCGCGAGCTAACGAGATAAGAGGAAAAACTAACTATTAGAATCCTTGAATAATTCTTCGATAATAACCAAAGAAGTCCTAAAAACTTACGACTTCACCATTCTTGCCAGGGCTAGGATCGACCGCAATTCCTGCCTGAGAAATCATGTGATCCAAGATCTCCACTTCTGTCATCCAGAAGTCACTCTGCGATGGCTTGGCATATAACTTCTTCTCTTGAAGTAACCTCGAAACAATACGGAGATGTTGCACAAGCTCCTTAATAGTCTTTGAGTACACCCAATTCCCATCCATGATTACCACCACGCTTCTGCTGCGCACTCTGATCTGATTATATCATTACCTTAGATCAATTCTTTGAGAAAGCAACCGCACCTTGAAGTTGGTTAAGTAAATCATTTACCCTTGACAATAGATATCTATTCTAGATAGCCACTTGTTCAGCTAACGATAATTGATACACAACCTCATACTCCCATCAATCTAGTTGACATGTAATGCAGAGCACCACACGGAGAGCGTTGATCGAATAAATTCCTTTGAGGTTAATTCCCAAGTTGGGGTTCAGATTCATTTGATTCTAAGGAAGACATTCAAGATGAAGCTATGGCTATTGGTTCCGTACACTGGAACTAATTCTATAGAAAACTTTATCCGGAAATACATCTAGGAAAATTCATTGATAACTTGAACAGATGATAAATACAAACCAATTCCAGTAGTTGCAGACAACACAAAAATAAAAACTTCCGTACATAGAAATAAAGACTTGCCATCCGGAGGAAAAGTCTAACCACTTCCTTAATGGTGCAAAACAATCCACAAATTCAGCAGAGAGAACCAAATGGTTCTGGTCGAAACAATCTTACGAAACATCGGTTCAAATTGGAGGGAGACACAAATAATCCTACCCGATTTACATAAGCTATAAGGATAAACAACGGGTAGCTTTATTGTCATACAATATGCTAACATATTTATCACCGAGGAAACTTGTACCCTTCTAAAGATTACCCTCAGGCTTGATTGTCTGAGCTTTAAGAGTTCCTAATTTAGCATTACCGTGCATAATGACCCTCCTCCTTGCAACAGGAGCACAGATTTAATCCCCAATGACATTTAACACAATTATACTCTTACCATAGGACACTTGCTAGGCTTTGAGGAATTCGGTTTTGATGACTTGCTAAACCAAAGCCAGGTAATTATTCACAGTAATGAAAACTAAATCCTTGTTCCATATCACCTCAAAGACCTTCCGTAACTCTAGTCATATTCCAGACATCTTCTCAGTAGCATACATACTTCCAATATATAGAATTGATCTAATCTCTCAACATAGCAGCATACTTCCTAACCGACATAACACTCTGCTTTAAATTAATACGTTACGCCTGTTTACACAGTCTCTGAACTGAAGGAAACGAATCGATTCAGAAATCGTTCCTTGAAATGATTCCGAGTAAAAGGAATACCTTAGGTTTGCATCCTAGCATGAGTGTTAGTCTACTCGGAATGTGCATCCTCATCCAGAGCATTCGTAGAATAAATCACTTTCCTTCCTCGTTACATGACAAGGTGGTGAGAATTCTTTCCATGACGTCTACCCGGTACATGTCACCATCAAAATCACCTCTGCTCTTATCTTGATTGAGACTTGGTTCAAAAACCGTGATCATAACTAACTTTCGATCAACATTGGGTTCCGTAGCCAATACGAGATTGCACTACAACCTACTAGGTCGACTTCATAGCATTTCGCAATATTGCGTAAAGGAAAAGAAACATGATCAAGACTCGCGGCTATCCAAAAGGATATCTCTAATGCGATCTAAGTTGGGGTTTACTCTAACCATAAGGTAAGGTTATTGTAAAACAATATTTCGTGGCGATAGACCGGCTAATCAATGATTAGGATTCCGGGTGTCCGCTAATCTTAACGAGATCTTACGATCATCATCATTTCCCGCCTTTAAAGGCTTTTCTTAATTGTAGTTCTTTGTATGACCTACAATAACTTCCCTTTACAATTTTACAATTGCACTTGGTTCACCGATTGAACATTCGCCCACAATTTCCTCGAACCAATTTAGTTGCCCATTACTTGCTGCGAGAACACCAACTATAGCCCTTTGCTTTCACATTGCGTGCTCGATAAACCCGAGGCCAAAATTCCTATAGTGTAGGGTTTGGACATTTTCGGGCTAAGGCAACCAATCGTTATCATTCCCGTACCTTGCATGAAAAATTGAGTTGATCAAGCTCAAAGCTTCACATAACATCTTTGGAAGGTTCTAACAATTGCACATCCACAAATCCACTAAGTGACTCTATCTAACCTCTTGACCATAAGGTCTCTACGTCCGACTAGGTCGAACCGCTCGATACCAAATGTAACACCACGAAAATTTTTCGCGATTGCAATGCTAATATTACATATCCGAATATATCGAGAGTAGCGAACATAATATACAACTTGTATCAATACAAGTTATACAAACCAAAATACAAAGAAACACAAACGGAAATACATAAGCATAAATGCTCCTTAGCCATCTTCAACACAAGCTTCAACTAGCCGTGCTTCTTAGCTTTCCTCTTTCCTGTTTCTCAGAAATAACCACAATATATTGGGTGAGACAACTTGTCTCGATGAGCTTTACCGTGACCCCCAGCCACACTCATGAGCCAATTAAAATCATATACACAAAGAAGTTAGTACTTACTCGGATCTCTTAGCAATTCTATTATATGAATTGCCGAAACATAAAACATAGACACAAAGAAGTTAATACTTACATGGATCTCTTAGCAATTCTATTATATGAATTGCGAAACATGGTAATCCAAGAATGAATTACAATAAAGTTTTATTAATTTTAGTACACCACCAACAACCTAACAGAAGCATGGGTGGACCCCGGTCATAGCCAATAAGTGTACAACTCTCAAAGGCGGAATAATTCTTTTTAACATTGGGGCCTAGGGCCAGGGCTCATGACTGCCCTCCCTAGCATACTAACGCATAGAGTGTCGTCACCTCAACTCGATATATTTATATATCGTAACATAACGGATAGAGCATATCATTTTCCGACATTATTTCAATTCCATATAGTTTATAATTATAGGTCTCATGGATAGGTTTAGATGATTTATAATCATCCCTAGCCAAATCATAAAAATAGAACATTTCGTTCGGTTTATTTTCCAAGACATAAGTCCACACACGTTCACTAGTTCGGTTTTTCGAAATAATAGTAATATTAATCGTTATTTCAAAACCGATTGGATTTGTATCAAAATTTCTAACAAAATTTCGGCAGAGTTTCCTCTGTAATACGGACATCCCAAAAATAATATTTACCTGAAAAACCAGTCCAGACATCATTTTATTCCAAAATCATTAATGTCGTACATATACAAAATTTTACGGTTTTCCAATAGATTTGAAAATTCAACCGATTCACACCCAACTTTAAAACACATCCAAACAAACAATATTCCACATAATCCAGTCCAAACATATCAATTCAAAAATCAAAGCATTATGGTTTCGTTTTAAATTTTCAAACACGCGTCATTTTCGTAAAATAGCGTTTTTGACTCTAAAATTCTCGAAACTTCGGAATTTGAAAATCATTCAAACATAGTTCAAAAACGATGTTTAAAATTCCCTAAGCGAGTAAAACTCACCTCGTGTGATGAAAATCACACAAAACCGAAATCGTTCCGAAGCTCACACGATCCGTAACACACGAACCCGCTCCGAAACCGATCCAAAGCCGCAAAATCAACCCCAAAACCGAAACCACAGCCCCAAATTCTTCGGTGCTTCAATCGACTCGAATCCACCATAAAACTCGTACCCAACACTCCCAAACAAGTAGTTGAGCTTCCCACGATCAATACGGAGCTTTCAAGTCACCCAATTTCGATTTTTCTCCACTTTGAGCTCTAAGGTTCAACAATGGTAACTTGAGTTAGAGAAGAAATTAGTCTATGAAATTTACATCATTGGGAAGAGGATGAAAAATGGAAGAGAATGAGCTAAAAAGCCCCTTACCCGGTGTTGAATTGAGAGAGATCTACTCTCTCCTTTCTTCTTCTCCTTCGTCCCATTTCTCTTCACTCTCTCGGCTCCCTTTCATTCACTCTCTCTGCTTTTCTTTCTTTCTTTACTATTCCTCTTTCTTTATTCCTTCTTATTTCTTCTCTTCTTTTTCTTTTATTTATTCCATCCAATTTAGGAGTGAGACAGTATTTTGGATATTTTCGATGTCTCAGAGATCATTTGACGGAAGTGGTATAAATACTAAAATACCCTTAGTGTTCCAATTTCCACTCCGTTATGCACTTAAATTATTTTCTCTAGCAATTATAAATTGCTTTAATGTGATCTCATATCCGTGACTTGATTTATTACCTATTCGAGTAATAAATCACTCGTTAATTTCCATAAATCGAAATTTAAAAATTAGGGATGTTACATCCCATAAGAACTCCATAGTTAAGCGTGCTTGGCTTGGAGTAGTAGTGGGATGGGTGACCTTCTGGGAAGTTTCGGAAAGCATGCAAGTGAGGACAAAGCATCTTGAAAAAGACTCGTGTTGGTTCGTGGGCGATCAGCGGATTCTTGAAGCGATGCAGGATGTTACAAATGGTATCGAGCGCGAGACCTCTCATCGATGCGGTGTGGTTCGGGGGCGAACCAAGCGGAAGTGGTGGGCATGTGACATCCGGGTGACGACGAGGCGGGAGTGATCGCCGGTGCCCAAAAAGGTGGCATGGCAAAGAGCGGCTCTGGCGGCTTCAAAGCGAAGGCGCGTGAATGAACCGAATACGCACCGGAATGAGAGGATCCCGAGGTCATGCGGTATGGGATCGTCTGATTGAAGGAAGGCTTAAAAGAATTGATTTGGACTACCTATACTAACAAGATGCATCTTCTTTTGAGCCCATCCCATAAGAACTCCATAGTTAAGCGTGCTTGGCTTGGAGTAGTAGTGGGATGGGTGACCTTCTGAAGTTTTCGGAAAGCATGCAAGTGAGGACAAAGCATCTTTGAAAAGACTCGTGTTGGTTCGTGAGGCGATCAACGATTCTTGAAGCGATGCAGGATGTTACAAATGGTATCGAGCAGCAGACCTCTATCGATGCGGTGTGGTTCGGGGGCGAACCAAGCGGAAGCCGTGTGGGCATGTGACATCCGGGCGACGAGGCGGGGAGTGATCGCCGGTGCCCAAAAAGGTGGCATGGCAAAGAGCGGCTCTGGCGGCTTCAAAGCGAAGGCGCGTGAATGAACCGAATACGCACCGGAATGAGAGGATCCCGAGGTATGCGGTATGGGGTATCTGCAGTTGAAGGAAGGCTTAAAAGAATTGATTTGGACTACCTATACTAACAAGATGCATCTTCTTTTCGGGAGCCCATCCCATAAGAACTCCATAGTTAAGCGTGCTTGGCTTGGAGTAGTAGTGGGATGGGTGACCTTCTGAAGTTTTCTGGAAAGCATGCAAGTGAGGACAAAGCATCTTTGAAAAAGACTCGTGTGTTAGTTCGTGGGGCGATCCACGATTCTTGAAGCGATGCAGGATGTTACATGACACTAAAGGTTATGAAAGCTCAAGGAACATATGCAACTCATTTAGATCTAGCACATCATACAATTTTACAAAACTATAAAATTTAATATTTTTCTAAAGAACAATATTAAACTATACATCATTTCTCAATGCCTATAACTTTGCAAAAATTGTTGTCTATTTGTCAACTTCAAACTATCAAGAACATGAAATTCTTTATCCTTTTTGCGAATTCTACATCTCGTGCAACTTGCTCCTTTCTTCTACTCCTTGTTTTCTATATGATTATTGCACCTAATGTAATTTCCTTCTTAGAAGTGACACCAAAGATTATGAAGGCTCGTGGAACATATGCAACTCATTTAGATCTAACACATCATACAATCATACAAAAAATTAAACATTTTTCTTAAGAACAATATTAAAATATACATAATTTCTCAATGTCTATAACTTTACAAAAAATCATTGCCTATTTGTCAACTTAAAACTGTTAAGAACATAAAAATATTTACCCTTTTTGTGCATTCTACACATTCTTGTGAAACTTGCTCCTTTCTTCTACTTCTTATTTTTATATGATTCTTTTTGTCAAAACCTCTACCCTAACCATCCAAAGATCTCTCCTTTAAATAGTCATTTCTTGTTATAATTAGTTTATACTCTATTTCTTCTACTCATATTCCACTAACTCATGAGCTTATTGTAAATTAAAGCAATAATTCATGTAAATGTGAAACCCCTCCATTCAATGCATAATGGTTACATAAAAAAGAATTTTAAAGGTCAACTTATTATTTCTTATTTCATCTAAACTATTATAATTGATAAATATATTTATTAATTCAATTAATTTAAATTTTGACCAATTCTAATAATAATATAATTTCTATGTAAATTGGGTCAAAAAAAAAATAATTTCTATGTAAATAAATATATAATTTTAAAAAAACATTTAGAATAAATAGTAATAAATATAATAAACAAAACAATAAAAAGTAACTAATATAAGAACATAAAATTGAGTTTAGAATGAACACATAATTGAGCTCATAAGTCTCATGAATTGAGAATGAACATTGATTAATATAAAAAAATCTTGTTTTTATATTTAATTATATATTAAAAATTAAAATCAAAGTCTCATTTATACAAAAATTATGATTAAATATAATATAATGTGTAAATTTATTACTATGTTGGAATTTATTAGTAGTAGTGGGTTGGACACAAAGGTAGGAATTAATAAATAATAAAAGAGAAGTTTTTTAATAGACAAAAATAAAAGCAAAAATTCAAGAATTATTGTGGAGGCTCCATTGGGGATTCTTTTACTTATATGTATAGATAGAAGATATATATATAGATAAACATTTCCCTTCATTGTGTTATGAATAATTTTATGTTTAATTCCTATTAGCAATCCATAATCGTAGGTTTTATTCTTCTTGAGAATGCTCATAGGCATCACCAAATATTTTATTCCACTAAAAGTAGCATTTAATAATAATAAGTTAGTGGTAATAATGAATTTAAGTCTCATTTAATTTTAAATTATAAATAAATATTAATAAAATTAAAAAATTTATTGAAAAATAAATGGAAATGATGTGGAGCATCCTAGAGCTTGGAAAAAGCTTCCTTTAGATATTTACTAGATAATAACCGTGCGATGCACGGTTTATATAAAAATGCTTTTAATTTTTTTAAAGATATAATTTAAATATGTATAATTTAAAATAAATGAATAAAAAAAATTATATACTTTATTAAGATAATAAATTTTAAACATATATAGATAAAATCAAAAATCCAATTTAATATAATGTAGTTTAGTAGTATATAATGTTAATAAATATTATAAGGACTATAAATATTGTAGTGATATTAGTAGAAGGAAATAAAAATTTAAGGATCTTATATTATTCACCATTTTCATATTAATGTTTTAGAATTAGGATGAATTATTAATCACTTCTCTCTTGCAATTGTCCAAATTAGGCAATACTTATATTATCTAATTTAGAATAACTTGGATATAATCTTGGCATAGTTATCTAATTAAATCGCTTTATTTATAATTATTCAAAAGTTTTACCCAACTTTAAAATTAGTACAACTATACATTTAAAAACAACATTTTTTTTATATTTTTAAAGGAGCACACATTCATTTAAATAAAGGATTCTAAAAAAAATTCAAAATAAGTAGAATGAAAAATAGTAGAAAATGATCATTGTAACCTTAATTTCTATCATTAGAAAATATAACACTCATTTTATTTCTCAATGTAATTGCCTCTTTGCCTTACTATTATTCAATGTAATTGCATCTTTGCCTTAAGGTTCACAATTAATTGTCTCTTTTGCAACATGAGCTTCACCTTCTTTTTGTATAGACTTTCATGGTTTCACCTATAGCTCGATATGAATAAATTCAGATGATGCGGCCAAATAATAGATCTCCATCTCAAACATTTCACTTTTAGCCTCATCCTAATTTATCAAGATCACAGCCTCTTGTTGTGAGTTTTTTTTTCATCCAAAATCCATGCGTTTATAGTACCACACCCTATCTCTTGAAGGTACCAGAGCAAAAGTGATTTCTGATAGTCAAGACAAAGAAGACAAAGAAGAAAAATTAATAAATTGGAAAAACAGTTTTTTAATAGTAAATTGTATATATAGAAAAGACCATTTACATTCTTTTTAAAAGAACAATAATAATAATAATAATAATAATAATAATAATAATAATAATAATAATAATAATAATAATTCAAATAGATTAAGAGAGAACTATTAAAATGAAAATTATTAAATAAAATTGAACTAAATATTCTACAAACTATTTCACCGGTAACCAATTCTTAGAATAGGACATTTTGAAACGATTTTTTTTTTAAAAAAAAACCATTCACATTCCTGATTAGAAACATTATATAAAAAAATTAAAAAAAGTATAAGAAAACTATTAACATTAAATTTAAATTAATAGACCCAAAGTAACCCAAAAGTTTTTTTTGGACCAAAAGTAACCCAAAGATTAACCATCTCCTAGTATTCTTTTTTGCTTTCTAAGAATAAATAGGAAAATACACTATTCTTACAACCAAAAATCCATGAAAATTATAAATAAATATAAATATAGAAGTGAACACAATTTTTCTTAAAAAGATATGAAGCTCAAGTCTAAGTTTCTTTATATTTCATGTGGTTTTTATTTTAATAAATAATAAAAGAATGCTCAATTCTCCTAGTCATCAAACTTCATGTCTTTTATATTTTTATTCAACTCATATTAATACACTTATTGTCTTTAATTATATAATAACTGAAAGAATATAAAGGGTTTTAATAATTTAGCCTTAATATGTAATCATTAATTTAAGTCTCCGTTTATGTGTAAATTATAAAAATATATTAATATAATTGAAAATCTAATTCAAAAATAAATAAAGATGATGTGGAGCATCTTAGAGGCTTGAAAAAAAGCTTCCTTTAGAGATTTAATATTGATAACGTTTTTTTACTTTTACCACTTATTGGCATTAGTTAGATAATATATAATGCATTAATAATATTGGAAAATATAAATAAATATAGTAATGATTGGAAGAAAGTCGAAGGTTATATATTGGAAGAAATAACCGATGGAATTTGAAAGCTATGGGACTCTACTGTACTAATAATGCGTGCTAATAATGTGAGTAGTGGGTACGTTTTTGATTTTTTAATGTAAATAGGGAGAAACTGATTGTGTAGGCTTAAGTGGGTATGTAATATGGAAAGACTCTCTAATATAGGCATAATGACAATTTATGTATTGGAATATAAATGGTGTTAATAATTTAGTCTTAATATGTAATCATGAATTTAAGTCTCCTATATGTGTTAATTATAATTAAATATGAATATAGTTAAAAATTTAATTGAAAAATAAATCAAGATGATGTGGAGCATCCTAGAGCTTGGAAAAAAGCTTCCATCTTGTGCGTTACACGGATTTATCGCCATTATGACTATATTAGAATTGCATAGAACACAAATCTCGAATCATTTGCTCTACTTTTTCTATTTCTTCTCTATCCTTCTTGTAGACTCCATTATTTATATTGATTTGAAACTCTAATATTTCAATGCAGTTCCAACAAAAAGGGTTTCAAAGGTTCAGTAATTTTTTTACTTTTAAGAATATTTGAATTAAATATGATTTTATGGTAATTAATTAGAGTTATTGGTAGGGATTGAAACAATTTTATGAAATACAAATATATTTAATTAAGATTAAATATTATACTAATATAATAGTCAAGTTTGTTTTATATTAACATTTAAACTTATGAAATATTGATTAGAGAAAGAAGACTTGGTCAAAACAAAGATTAGAGAGAAAATATATTTATTTATGAGAAACCCTATTACATCTTAGCATATTTCTTTTGATATATTTTCCCAAACCTCATTTGTTTCACCATTGTTTGTCTTTCTATTCAATAATTTTATGCACCTTCTATTATCTATTGAGGTAGAAAACTTGAGTCTATCGATTCTATTATATTCAGTAAGTGTGCATTTTATGATAAACTTACACACACAGTCTTATAAATTCGAAAAAATTTAAAGATAGTTTGTTATCATTATAATCTACCTCCTTCAATATTGTTTTAAAATTGAATCACAACGGTATGATTGTTAGCAACAATATACTTCTCAAAGAAGGCGCTCTAGAAGTGAAGAAAATATACATGATTGAATACTTATTTCTAGTGAGAAAAGCTAAGAAAAAAATGTGTCACTTAATATTTGTTAATTAAATGGAAATTTGATTAAGGATAATTATATATAATTTCCAAATATATAGTTGTATGTATAATTTACAAATATATATATTTGTCTAGCATATTATTATGCTTTTATTTGTAAAAAAAACATATAATTGCGTATAGAAGCTTATCTCTTAAACAATTTTTTCCACCTTATCTATGAATACAATTAGTTGTTACATCTTCAGCTCAATGAAATTGTTTGCTAAATTTAAATATACAAAAAAAAAAGAAAATAAGACTACAATATTCTAAAGACACGCGCTTTTAGAAAAACTACCAACATTGTAAAGACAATAAAGGAGATTTTGTTAATACAATTTTTTCTATGGAGCCAATCACTGCTTTTGATGAAAGACACTCAAACAAACTGAAAAGAGCTTTTGAAGCTCCCACAAACAACTAAGAAAATTATATGTATTTGATCACCAACAATTAAGTCTTTGAGAAGTGTTAGATAAAGAGCAATATACAAAAATCACAAATAGAAGAAAAATCCTCCAAGAATTTGATCACCTATTAAGTCTCCATGATCAAGCATCACATATAGATGAATATAATTCTCCAATATGTAAAGAAATCGAAAAAGTCAAGTGAATCAAATTTAGAAACCAACAAATTAAACCAAACTCATTAGGGTAATGTAACATCCCTAATTTCGTTAATTTCAAATTAAGAAATTAACGAGTGATTTATTACTCGAATAGGTAATAAATCAAGTCACGGATATGAGGTTGTGACGAAAGCAATTTATAATTGCCGGAGAAAATAATTTAAATGCATAAACTGAGTGGAAATTAGTACTCTAAGGGTATTTTAGGATTTATACGACTTCCGTTAAATGATCTCCGAAACACAAAAAGTATCCAAAATACTCTCTCATTCCACACTTGTGATAAAATAAGAAAGAATTAAGAAAGAGAAGAAAACGTGGGAGAGAGAGAGAGAGAGAGAAGGAAGGAATTAAGAAATGGATATAATAATAAAAAGAAGAAAGGAATAGAAAGGGGAACAGAGAGCACGCGTGAGAGAAAGGAAGGAATTGGAAAAAAAAAAATGAAACAGAGGAGAAACCGAGAGAGAGTGGCGATGGAGGAAGGAAATAGAAATGGAAGATCTCCCTCCACGTAGCACCGGGTAAGGGGCTTTTGGTCTTGTTTTCTTCCATTTTTCGTACTCTATCTATTGGTACCACTTTCACACCCTAATTTATTCTCTAACTCAAGTTGCCATTAATGGGTTTTGAAGCTCAAAATTGGGGATTTATGGATTTAAGCGAAATTGAAGCTTGGAATTGATGATTGGAAGCTCAACAACTGACGTGGAGTGTTCGGTTCCAGTTTTGGAGCGGGTTCGGGCGAGTTCGTGAAGTTTCGAATCGGGAGCTTGGACGTCTCGGTGGTTCGTGATTTTCATCACGAGGAGGTGAGTTTTACTCGCTTAGGGAATTTAAACATCGTTTTTGAACTATGTTTGAATGATTTTCAAATTTCGACGTTTCGAGAATTTTAGAGTCAAAAACGCTATTTTACGAAAATGACGCGTGTTTGAAGATTTAAAACGAAACCATAATGCTTTGATTTTTGAATTGATATGTTTGGACTGGATTATGTGTGCTGTGGCTGTACGTGGTTGAAATCGGATTGAAATACAGTTTGGAATCGATTGGAGAACGAAACGGAACGGAATTTGGAACTAAGTTGAGAAGTTCCTATGTTCCCAATGTCCAATGTTCCGTCTCAAAGCTCCATTCGGCTTCAAACTTCTTTTAAATCCTTTTCCTAACCACCTAGAGCATTTATGTGGGATACTGTTTGTTGGGATGTGTTTTAAAGTCGTTGGTGTGATTCGGTTGAATTTTCAAAGCTATTGGAAAAACCGTAAATTTTTGTATATGTGTAAAATTAATGATTTTTGAACAAATTGATGTCTGGACTGGTTTTTCAGGTGATTATTATTTTTGGGATGTCCGTATTACAGAGGAAACTCTGTCGAATTTTCGTTGGAAATTTTTATACAAATTCAAAGTGGTTTTGAAATAACGATTAATGTTATGAGTATTTCGAAAAACCGTAAAATATAGAGTACGTGTGGGAACCAAATGGCTTACAACTTAAATGTTGACTAAACGGATTTTTTAAGAATTTATGTGGATAATAATATGTTATTGCAACATATTATGGTGTGAGACTTAATCCGGTATATATATATTATATCGTGTATATGAGACGGCCCAATGCGGGTGTACTGTGATTAGAGGATATTTCGGTATATGATCAATATCGAAATTAGGATTCGAGGCGGGTGACGACCCAGAGCTCGCAGCATACTAGGCGGGGAAGTCATGAGCCCCTAAACCTAGGCCTTCAGCGATAGGGTTCACCGGGATTAGCAGATGTGCAGTCGGTGTTATGCTCAGATGAATTATTGTACATAGCAGATTTGCTCTCGATGATAGGGTTCACTGCTATTGTGCAATTGTTGGACGTTATGAATGCACTGTGTGTGCATTTGACGATCAGCACTGTGTGTGCAGCTTGTATTTAGCACTCGTATGTGTGTGCAGTCGGTATTGTGCGTGGTTTACTAATTAAATCACGAAGTAAACAAATGTTTTATAAATAGACCGAGTGATAGGTGAGGGGTCACGGTAAGACTCACTGAGATTTGTTATCTCACCCTACAAATGTTGTTGCTTTTCAGATTAACAGGGAAGAAGAAGGTTGTATGGCACGAGTAGGTGGCATGCTCGAGATGAGAAGATTGAATATTTAGTCTTCCTACTGTCTTTATGTTTTCCTTGTTACTTTTGTATTAGTTTATGACTTAAATTTGTTTAAGTTATTTATTGGTTTCGCTTTCCTTGTAGAGATTCATATCTAAGTAAGGAAATTTATACTACGATGTAAGCTAATATGTATGTTTTGGTATTTCTATTGTTTAGAAATACTAGGGTGTTACATTTTGGTATCGTGAGCGATTCGACCTAGTCGGACGTAGAGACCGTTTGGTCAAGAGGTTAGATAGAGTCGGCTAGGGACTTAGACAATTAAATGTCGAACCTTTCAAGATATTATGTGAAGTATTGAGTCGATCCACTCAATGTTTCATGTGAGTTCTTGAGAATTATGACCGTTAGTTGCCTCACCAAAAATGTCCAAACCCTAAACCTTAGGAATTCTGCCTTCTCGGTTGATCGAGCACGCAATGAAAGCAAAGGGCTACTCTGATTCTTTGCTCAAGAAAGGCTGTGGGCGAATGTTCAATCGATGAACCAAGTGCAATTGTGGAATTGCGGTGAAAAGTTATCGTAGGTCCCGCAGGAACTACAATTAAGAAAAGTCTTTAGGCGAAGAACAAGGGCGGATGATCGTAAGACTGTTAAGATTAATTGATGCACCCGAGGTCCCGACCGCTGATTAGTCGATCCCAGCGATTATGGAAATATTATCCTATATATAACCTTACTTTATGGATAGAATAAACCCCACTTAGATTGCGCTTAGAGGTTTCCTCCGGATAGTCTGCGAGTATTGATAAGGTTCCTTTTTCCTTAAAGCCATACTGCGAAATGCTATGAAGCCGATCTAGTAAGTTGTAGTGCAATCTCAGAATTGGCTACAGAACCCAATGCGGATCGAATTAGTTTTGGTTACGGTTTCTGAACCAAGTCCTAATCAAGATAAGATCAATAGGTGATTTTGATGGTAACATGTACTGGGTTTCAAATAATTCCCCGTTACGGTAATATTTCGGAAAGAGTGATTATTAGATTGAAGGACCTGCACCTATATTGGATTATATGGTTAAACTTTCAGATGAGGAATTTTAAGGAGCATATTTTTAATCTATTCCTGGAAACTCGTGTCCAATCAAGCTATGCAATGGACTGTTACTTGATTTTGAGAAATGACGGCAGCAATGAAAGTGAGGTGTCACATGTGAGGAAAATATATTCAAGCTTATTGATATATAGTATGAACAAGCCGATCTCGGTATGTGAGAAATTTCCGTCGATTCTCGACTTGTTTTATTCATAATTTTTAATCAAAAACTCGATATTTATGTGCCAAGGTGCGTTGGAAAGCTAACGAAAATGTCTACACATCCGAGTAGTTTGTGAATCAGTTGTTCAGGTGGTATTCTGAATCAGATCTCTCTGTATTATCCCAAGTTGTTTGGTACTAAAGCGGTTGTAGAACATAAACCTATTATAGGCTTGGGAAGTTGAAAGAGGATTTTAAGTCATTAAGATGAGATTCCTAAACACTGTTTTAGGATGATACTCATTATAGTTTTCCTATGGACCTATTCCCCAGAAAAGGTTGTTAGTAGCTATAGCTTTTCCACAGTCGGTGGAGCTTCCAAAAGCGAACGATTATGTGGTATGTCACCAGTATATCCAAGGGTGGAACTTTCAATCTCTTAAAGTGCTATTGTTCTATAGTAAGACGGAATTAAGTGACGTGAGACACCTTACTTATTGTTAAGCAAGACATGTTCCATACCAAATGGATACGTTAAAGAGGTTATGGTTATGTTTGAACGTTTGTGGAGCCGGAGAGTTGTGGGACCAAAGGAATGACTAAAGTGGTGAGAATTGTTCTCGGAGTCAACGTTGGAAACATCATCTTGAGCCCGTTTGATTCCGTAGAAGAATCCTTCTATTTTGATTATTTCTTTGATGAGTATAATAACTAGTTTGACTCCGTGAGGAATCCAAACATAAACGTTCCGCTTAGAGAAAGTCCTACTTAGCTAGGAAAGCGGTTATGTATCAAGCGAGGGATCTCTGAGGTTAGATTCTTTTATGCTGGAGTACTTGAGTATTAGACTCAATTCAAGAGAATGGTTGGCTTTAGAAAAATTGTTTGAAATATGATCCATACCTTAGTTAATGACTCTAAGGACTATGATGATGAAGTTGCCGAAGTGTATAATAGTTATAACAGAAACTGTATGGTGCTCCAAATTTGAAGAAGAGTACGAGGAATATTTGTGATATTCTAACGAAGCTTTAGCTAGAGATAATGTGACTTATGGCTATGCTATTCCAAACGAGTCAGTCAAGAAATGTTGTTTTGATTGGAAGGTAGCTAGTTCGGCAATCACTCGTCTATATTCAATGAAATAAAGTCAAAGGACTTGATCCAGAATCCATTTGTAATGCATGAAATTTTGGTTCTAAGTTACATTAGCAACTACCGTGATTAGTTACTGAGTTAGTAACATGGGTATAATATTATTAATAGTCCCTAATCTAAAGAATGTTTTGATATTGGAGATGGGTACATCATTGTATCACTATTGTTGATGGAATCCAAGTGAATGAATAATAGATTCGAGTTCAAGGAAAGGTTGGTTGGAATAGTCATCCGATTTCCGTGTTCGAAAGGCCATACATTTGTGTGAGATCATCCGGATCTCGGAATTGAGTTTTGAAGAATGAGTCACGAGGTGAAGATATGTTTTATTAGTATTTCGGGTTAGCGAAGAAACAAACTCCTATAGGTAAGTGGGAAGATTACTTCATATTCAAATGTTTTCAAGGAACTTTTACAAAACCTTTACCCATTGGTGAGTCAGTTAGGAACACTGTAGTGACAGAGTTTAACCCAAAGTGCTAATAAGATATCTAATAAAACAGAAAGGTAATGTGACCTAGTTTTCCCACAAGTTGTGGGTGCTTAGTGTTAATTATTGAAAAGAAAGATGGGAGCAGGAGATCGGGAATGAATTACTTCAGATGGACAAAGTTACTTTTGGGAATAAGTATCCTTGCCAAGTATAGATGACTTGCTTAATCAGCTTCGAGGTGCAATAGTGTTTTCAAAGATTGGTTTAAGGTCGGGTTACTTTTAATTAAATGTTAGGGCTGTAGTTACTCCGAAGACAGCTTTCCATACTAGATATGGACATTACGAGTGAGTAGTGATGCTCTTTGGTCTAACTAATGTTCCTACCGGTATTCATGGATTACATGAACCGAGTTTTTCCACCCGTACTTAGACTAGTTGTTAAAATTTTCACTGATAACATCTTGGTATACATTAAGACTATGGTGGATCGTGACTCACGTCTCCGCATTGTCTGAATATACTTCGAGTAAAGAAGTTGTACACTAAACCTCTGAAGTGCGATTTCGGGAGGTTTGAAGTAAAATGTCAAGGATATGTGGTATCCAGTCTGTTATGGCAGTAGATTCTAGTAAGGATGAAGCTGTGATGAATTGGGAGTTACCGTTATCGGTCACGGAAGTAAGGAGTTATTGGAACTAATTGGTTGTATGGTAGGTTTATCGGAAGAATTCTCACAATAGTTCTTCCACTCATTCGGTTAACTTGTAAAGGTCGGCCGTTTGGATGGGATTTCGATTGTGAGGAATATTTCGAGAATTGTAAGAGGGATTGACTTCTATTTCAATCTTCATTCTTCTGAATCCGTCCCTGGGATTTCAAATGCACAGTGACGCCTTGGGAAGAGTTTAGGCGGTGTTTTGATGCTGAATTAACAAGAAGTACTGGTTTAAGTATTCATGCAAGAGAAGCCTCATGAAAAGGATTTTCCGACTCATGATTTGAAATGGAAAACTAATGGTTATGTAGGGAGAATTGAAGGTAACTCTGAGTCGACAAAAAGGGTTATGTTGATGTAAGGAGTAGACTACGAGAGTTGGATCTGATGATCCTGTATTGTAAAAGTTACATCAACCATTGTTACCGGTAGAGTATTGCCGGCGAAGAACTCAGTTCTCGAGTGTATGGTGCTAGTGGAGTATTGTATAGTTTTATCTTGGGAATTGTTCAATTTAAATGAAGTGTTTCTTGTATCCTAATTGAGGAAAGACCTTCTAATCCCAGTCAACTGTGGAGTTAGAAACGATCGATCTTTGACTAATTCGTCATTTCAGCCAAATCCAAGTCATATCTAAGGTCATGAAGAGAAAATGCTTCGGACGAGAACAATTACAATTGCTTAAGGAGTTTGTAATCGTTTTTCGGTTCCAGGAAGCTATTTGGGAATTAGAGGACGATATGTGGATTAGATATCCGTATATATACTCTTGAGGTATGTTTGTCAAATTTTGAGGACAAAATTTTTCAAGTTGGGGTAGAATAACATCCTAATTTCGTTAATTTCAAATTAAGAAATTAACGAGTGATTTATTACTCGAATAGGTAATAAATCAAGTCACGGATATGAGGTTGTGACGAAAGCAATTTATAATTGCTTAGGAGAAAATAATTTAAATGCATAAACCGAGTGGAAATTAGTACTCTAAGGGTATTTTAGGATTTATACGACTTAGTTAAATGATCTCCTAAACACAAAAGTATCCAAAATACTCTCTCATTCCACACTTGTGATAAAATAAGAAAGAATTAAGAAAGAGAAGAAAACGTGGCGAGAGAGAGAGAGAGAGAGGAAGGAATTAAGAAATGGATATAATAATAAAAGAAGAAGAAAGGAATAGAAAGGGGAACAGAGAGCACGCGTGAGAGAAAGGAAGGAATTGGAAAAAAAAAAAAATGAAACAGAGGAGAAACCGAGAGAGAGTGGCGATGGAGGAAGGAAATAGAAATGGAAGATCTCCTCCACGTAGCACCGGTAAGGGGCTTTTGGTCTTGTTTTCTTCCATTTTTCGTACTCTATCTATTGGTACCACTTTCACACCTAATTTATTCTCTAACTCAAGTTGCCATTAATGGGTTTTGAAGCTCAAAATTGGGGATTTATGGATTTAAGCGAAATTGAAGCTTGGAATTGATGATTGGAAGCTCAACAACCGACGTGGAGTGTTCGGTTCCAGCTTTTGGAGCGGGTTCGAGCGAGTTCGTGAAGTTTCGAATCGGGAGCTTGGGCGTCTCGGTGGTTCGTGATTTTCATCACGAGGAGGTGAGTTTTACTCGCTTAGGGAATTTAAACATCGTTTTTGAACTATGTTTGAATGATTTTCAAATTTCGACGTTTCGAAATTTTAGAGTCAAAAACGCTATTTTACGAAAATGACGCGTGTTTGAAGATTTAAAACGAAACCATAATGCTTTGATTTTTGAATTGATATGTTTGGACTGGATTATGTGTCTTTGTGGCTGTACGTGGTTGAAATCGGATTGAAATACGCTTTGGAATCGATTGGAGAACGAAAACGGAACGGAATTTGGAACTAAGTTGAGAAGTTCCTATGTTCCCAATGTCCAATGTTCCGTCTCAAAGCTCCATTCGGCTTCAAACTTCTTTTAAATCCTTTTCCTAACCACCTAGAGCATTTATGTGGGATAATTTGTTTGTTGGGATGTGTTTTAAAGTCGTTGGTGTGATTCGTTGAATTTTCAAAGCTATTGGAAAAACCGTAAATTTTTGTATATGTGTAAAATTAATGATTTTTGAACAAATTGATGTCCGGACTGGTTTTTCGGTGATTATTATTTTTGGGATGTCCAGTATTACAGAGGAAACTCACGTCGAATTTTCGTTGGAAATTTTTATACAAATTCAAAGTGGTTTTGAAATAACGATTAATGTTATGAGTATTTGGCAAAACCGTAAAATATAAATGCGTGTAGGAACCAAATGGCTTACAACTTAAATGTTGACTAAACGGATTTTTAAGAATTTATGTGGATAATAATATGTTATTGCAACATATTATGGTGTGAGACTTAATCCGTATATATATATTATATCGTGTATATGAGACGGCCCAATGCGGGTGTCTTCGTGATTAGAGGATATTTCGGTATATGATCAATATCGAAATTAGGATTCGAGGCGGTGACGACCCGAGCTCGCACATACTAGGCGGGAAGTCATGAGCCCCAAACCTAGGCCTTCAACGATAGGGTTCACCGGGATTAGCGGATGTGCAATCGGTGTTATGCTCGGATGAATTATTGTACATAGCGATTTGCTCTCGATGATAGGGTTCACTGCTATTGTGCAATTGTTGGGCGTTATGAATGCACTTTGTGTGTGCATTTGACGATCGAAGACCGTGTGTGCGATTTGTATTTAGCACTTGTGTGTGCGATCGGTATTGTGCGTGGTTTACTAATTAAATCACGAAGTAAACAAATGTTTTATAAATAGACCGAGTGATAGGTGAGGGTCACGGTAAGACTCACTCGAGATTTGTTATCTCACCCTACAAATGTTGTTGCTTTTCGGATCAACGGGGAAGAAGAAGGTTGTATGGCACGAGTAGGTGGCATGCTCGAATGTAAGATTGAATATTTAGTCTTCCTTCTGTCTTTATGTTTTCCTTGTTACTTTTGTATTAGTTTATGACTTAAATTTGTTTAAGTTATTTATTGGTTTCCGTTTTCCTTGTAGAGATTCATATCTAAGTAAGGAAATTTATACTCTGATGTAAGCTAATATGTATGTTTTGGTATTTCTATTGTTTAGAAATACTAGGGTGTTACAGGTAACAACACCAACTCTACGTGAAAAGAGAAGCAAGAAATAAACCAAATATATAAAGTAAGAAACGACAAAATAGCCCATATATTTGCTTTAATTTGTAACGGACAGGGCAAATCAAAGAGACACCTATATGCATCACAATAACCAAAACAGAAAGCTAAATGCATTATTAAGACAATTAAAACCCCACTACAATTTAACACATAAAATATATAACCGAATTACACTCTAAAATCCAGTACAATATTTAAAGCAATTAAAAGATATTAAAATAATTGTTGTGGCTCGTATGTTTTTAATCCACCAACTATTATCAATTTCTAACGTAGACAACTTAATAGGTAATCTTAAAAGGCTTGCAAATTGAAGCTTTAAAATATTTCAGTTCAAAAACTACTCTAACATTATAAGTCAACCATGAGTAAGAAAAAATTAAAAAAACCAAGGAATAATACTATTTTGGTTTTTAAAAATACAAAATCAAGGCTATGTTATAATAAAAACATGATTATAAATCAAATGATTATAAATTCTTGTTTAATGAAAAATTTAACAAATTATGTTATACAATTAATATTTAGGATGTGATATAAAATATTCATATAAAATGTGTATACATTTGTGAGTAATACTTAACCACTAATAGTAACATGATTAAAAAGTACTAATAACCACTACTAACTCATTTTATCTATCCTTTTTTGACAAAGTAATTTTATCTATCTTAAACAGCTATAATAATAACAATATGTATAAAAAAAAGTCTTACGCTTTATGGTAAAAAAATTGAAGGAATAGAGAAAGGATTTGGGTGAGTTAGAGTTTTTAAAGTTGATAATTGACATTAAAGTTTTCACAAAAAAAAGGAGTGCAAGTCTCCTTTACTATATTAAATATAGATATAGATTATAATTAAATATTAATGTAGTTAAAAATTTAATTGGAAAATAAACCAAGATGATGTGGAGCATCTTAGAGGCTTGGAAAAAAGCTTCCTTTAGATATTTATATAGATATAGATACTAGGAGAATACTCGTGCGATGCACGAGTTGTTATATAATTTTTTTCCTTTAATTTTATATAGATTTTATATAAATATATACATAAGTTGTCGATATAAATTATGTATTTTAAAAATATAGTATTACATTAATATATTGTTGAATTTTTATTTATGCCATATTCTTATATAGTGTATTGTTTTTTAATATGCACAATTGTCCAAATATTAGTGAGCTTAATTGTTGAAAATGAAATCTTACTAAACTTCATTTTACTTAGTAATAATAAATGTCATTCTATTTAATATCTTGAATTTATGAGCATGAATTTTAATAATAAAGGCATGTGAAAAATAATATAAATAATAAGAATATTTTTGATATAGCATTTTTAATATGTGTAAGACAAAGAAGAAAAATAATAATGATAATAATTGAAGATCAATACTAATGAGAATATTTTTTATATAACATATAGCCTAAATAAACACTACGTAAAAAAATTCTTTTGTTTAAAAACAAAAATAATGGTTTAATATGTGAAAGTTTAAGGATGAAAATAATGAGATTTTATATTTCTTTTAAAACATTAGAATAAAAATAACTAAGTTATACTAAGAAAGTGATCATAATATATTGATAAACATGTTTGGAAGTGACTTACATTTGTAATGTGCGTCTCGCATTTGCTTTTCTCTTATAATGTTATTCTATTTTTATTTTCTTCTTCCAAATTTCAGTGACATCCTCTAAATATTATTATTATATTAAGCTTGGATGAGTTTAAATTAAATAAGTTAATAGTTGTGTATGAATAAATATAAATCATAGAATTTAGAAAGTAACTATTCTTTATTTTATTTTTTCTTTATTTCTTTGTTTATTCATCAATTAATAATTCATAAATATTAATTAAAACAAAATTTGAAACTTAAAACAAAAGTGATAATAAGAAATTTAGATTTAATAGGAAACTTAGAAAGAGAAAACAATCAAAATCAAATCTTTATTTTTATTCTTTATAATGATATGAAAAATACATGGCCATTATTCACAATATGAAATGAAAGATTTATTTTATTACAATTGTTTTTTATGCAACTTATAATCTAAATAAGCTACATAAAGTGGAGAGTAAACATATAATATTTGTAAAAGAATTGAAACATTTAAATCAAAGCTTTATTTGATTGTTTTTACCTCAAGCACTATTCTTATTTAAAATTAACCATTTTAGATGTGAATTTGTAAATAAAAAGTATTACATAGAATATATACTAAAGGCATTAGATATGATGATAGTTGAAGAAAATGATATTTTGTTTCCTTTGTGATATAGAGAAGAGACACCTAATGTAATTTCCTTCTTAGAAGTGACACCAAAGGTTACGAAGTTTCAAGGAACATATGCAACTCATTTAGATCTAGCAAATCATACAATTTTACAAAACTATGAAATTAAACATTTTTTTGACAAAAATTAAACATTTTTATACTTGCTCCTTTCTTCTACTCCTTGATTTTTATATGATTATTGCACCTAATGTAATTTCTTCTTAGAAGTGACACTGAAGGTTATGAAGGCTCAAGGAACATATGCAACTCATTTAGATCTAGCACATCATACAATTTTACAAAACTATAAAATTTAATATTTTTCTAAAGAACAATATTAAACTATACATCATTTCTCAATGCCTATAACTTTACAAAAAATTGTTGTCTATTTGTCAGCTTCAAACTATCAAGAACATGAAATTCTTTATCCTTTTTGCGAATTCTACATCTCGTGCAACTTGCTCCTTTCTTCTACTCCTTGTTTTCTATATGATTCTTGCACCTAATGTAATTTCCTTCGTAGAAGTGACACCAAAGATTATGAAGTCTCGTGGAACATATGCAACTCATTTAGATCTAACACATCATACAATCATACAAAAAATTAAACATTTTTTCTTAAGAATAATATTAAAATATACATAATTTCTCAATGTCTATAACTTTACAAAAAATCATTGCCTATTTGTCAACTTAAAACTGTTAAGAACATAAAAATCTTTACCCTTTTTGTGCATTCTACACCTTCTTGTGAAACTTGCTCCTTTCTTCTACTTCTTATTTTTTATATGATTCTTTTTGTCAAAACCTCTACCCTAACCATCCAAAGATCTCTCCTTTAAATAGTCATTTCTTGTTATAATTAGTTTAAACTCTATTTCTTCCACTCATATTCCACTAACTCATGAGTTTATTGTAAATTAAAGAAATAATTCATGTAAATGTGAAACCCCTCCATTCAATGCATAATGGTTACATAAAAAAGAATTTTAAAGGACAACTTATTATTTCTTATTTCATCTAAACTATTATAATTGATAAATATATTTATTAATTCAATTTTTAAATTTTGACCAATTCTAATAATAATATAATTTCTATGTAAATAAATATATAATTTAAAAAAAACATTTAGAATAAATAGTACTAAATATAAAAAACAAAACAATAAAAAGTAACTAATATAAGAACATAAAATTGAGTTTAGAATGAACACATAATTGAGCTCATAAGTCTCATGAATTGAGAATGAACATTGATTAATATAAAAAAAATCTTGTTTTTTTATATTTAATTATATATTAAAAATTAAAATCAAAGTCTCATTTATACAAAAATTATGATTAAATATAATATAATGTGTAAATTTATTACTATGTTGGACTTTATTAGTAGTAGTGGGTTGGACACAAAGGTAGGAATTAATAAATAATAAAAGAGAAGTTTTTTAATAGACAAAAATAAAAGCAAAAATTCAAGAATTATTGTGGAGGTTCCATTGGAGATTCTTTTACTTATATGTATAGAAGATATAGATATAGATAAACATTTCCCTTCATTGTGTTATGAATAATTTTATGTTTAATTCCTATTAGCAATCCATAACCGTAGGTTTATTCTTCTTGAGAATGCTCATAGGCATCACCAAATATTTTATTCCACTAAGAGTAGCATTTAATAATAATAAGTTAGTGGTAATAATGAATTTAAGTCTCCTTTAATTGTAAATTATAAATAAATATTAATAAAATTAAAAAATTTATTGAAAAATAAATGGAAATGATGTGGAGCATCCTAGAGCTTGGAAAAAAGCTTCCTTTAGATATTTACTAGGAGAATACTCGTGCGATGCACGAGTTGTTATATAATTTTTTTCCTTTAATTTTATATAGATTTTATACAAATATATACTGTAACATCCCTAATTTCGTTAATTTCAAATTAAGAAATTAACGAGTGATTTATTATCCGAATAAATAATAAATCAAGTCACGAATATGAGGTTGTCGGGAAGGCGATTTATAATTGCTAAAGTATATGATTTAATTGTATTGTGGGTTGAACTATGTGATAGTGTGTGGAGTAACTAGAGGGGTGTAGGAAGGAATTTTATTTAAGGCCCAACCCAAGTTATGGCCCAATGTTCCTTTGTTTTAAAAAAGAAAAAAAAAAGAAAGCCCATTAAGTGAAAGAAAGAAATAAGAAAAAGGAGAAAAGAAGGAGAACAGAGAGAGTGCCGAGAGAGAAGAGGAGAAAACGTGAGGAAGAGGAGAAAAAGAAATGAGAAGATCTCACTCGATTCAACACCGGGTAAGGGGCTTTATAGCTCGTTTTCTCCCATTTTCCGTCCTCTATCTATTGGTACCACTTTCACACTCTAATTTCTTTCCGTTTCGTTTTGCCATTAATGGGTTTTAAGCTCCCATTTGGAGAAACTGGAGATTTAAGCGAAATTGAAGCTTGGTATGGACGATTGGAAGCTCAACAACTGACGTGGAGTGTTCGGTTCCGAGTTTGGAGCGGATCCGGAGCGTGTACGTGAAGTTTCGAAATCGTGAGCTTCGGAGAGCTTCGGTTTTGTGTGATTTTCATCACACGAGGTGAGTTTTACTCACGTTAGGGAATTTTAATGATTGTTGTGTGTTATGTTTAATGGTTTTCAAAATTCGGAGTTTCGAGAATTTTAGAGTCAAAAACGCTATTTTGCGAAAATGACGCGTGTTTGAAAATTTAACACGAAACCATAATGATTTGATTTTTGGATTGTTATGTTTGACTGAATATATGTGTGCTGTGGCTGTACGTGGTTGTTTAGGATTGAAATACAGTTTGGGATCGATCGGAGAACGAAACGGAACGGAATTGGGCATTAAGTTGAGAAGTTCCTATATCCCCAATATCCAATGTTTCGTTTCGACGCTCCGTTCGGCTCCAAACTTCTTTTAAATCCCTTTCCTAACCACCTAGAGCATTTATGTGGGATATCGTTTGTTTGAATGTGTTTTAAAGTTATTTGGTGTGATTCGGTTGAATTTTCAAATCTATTGGGAAACCGTAAATTTTTGTATATGTGCGAAATTAATGATTTTGAACAAATTGATGTCTGGACTGGTTGTACAGGTAAATATACTATTTCGGGATGTCCGTATTACAGAGGAAACTCTGCCGAATTTTCGTTATAAATTTTTATGCAAATTCAAAGTGGTTTTGAATTAAGCGGTTAATGTTATGAATATTACGAAAAAAACCGTAAAACCTAGAAATACGTGTGGGAACCAAATGTTTTATAACTTAAATGTTGCTTGGATTGATTTCATGAATTCATTGATATTATAACCTATCATAGAATGAGTTATGGTTGTTTATATATGTAAAGTATATCGAACGTAGTTGACGCCCAATGCGGTACGGTATTTAATTATATCGATTATGGGTGACGACCCAAGAGGATAGTACACTAGGGAGAGGAAGTCATGAGCCCTCGAGCTAGGCCCATATGAGGTTGTTCACAGTGAGTGGATTGGGTTCACCATGAACCCAGAAGAAAAGAAAAATGGTTTAAGGTGTTGTACTAGATTATGTAAGAGGATAGTCATAACCATCAAGAATTGGGTTATGAACTATAGTTTCTAATTTAAATTGTACATAGCCATCAAGAATTAGATTATGAACTCTAATGTAATTTATTTATCGGATTACCAGTGATTGATTGTGTATTGTAATTCATATTGAATTACTAATAAATGGGCGTACTTAGGTTGGAAGAAACTCTCAATGCTATTGACCAATTCGGCAAGGAATTGGGTGCGCCAAGGTGTACTTAGGTTGAGAGGAAACTTCCAACGCTATTGACCAATTCGGCAAGGGATTGGATCAAAAGTCATAAATAATTTTTTTATGAAAGGAAAAATGTTTTATAATTGGACCGAGTGATAGGTAAGGGTCACGGTAAGACTCACTTTGAGACAAGTTGTCTCACCCTACAAATGTTGTTGTTTTTCAGAGTAACAGGGAAAGAAGATCATTTATGACACGAGTGGATGGAGTGCGCGAGAAGGAAATGGAAGACGTAGTTCTTCTATTATTAGTTATGTTTTTCCCTGTTATCTTTGTATTCGATTTATATAACTTGAATTTATTCTAAGTAATGTATCGTTTCCGCTATTCTTGTAAAGATTGTAAATCTAAGCAGGAATTGTATCTCTGATGTATGCTAAATAGGTACACTTTAGTATTTCTACTAGATAGAAATATGAGGGTGTTACATTTTGGTATCAGAGCGGTTCGACCTAGTCGGACGTAGAGACCTTATGGTCAAGAGATTAGATAGAGTCACTTAGGGACCGTGGCGAGCAAATTGTTAGAACCTTCCAGTATGTTATGTGAAGCTTTGAGCTTGATCAACTCAATTTTTCATGCAAGGTACTGGGAATGATAACGATTGGTTGCCTTAGCCCCGAAAATGTCCAAACCCTACACCGTAGAACTTCTGGCCTTCTCAGTTTATCAGAGCACGCAGCGAAAGCAAAGGGCTATAGTTGGTGTTCTGCAGCAAGTAATGGGCAGCCAAGTTGGTTCGAGGAAACGGTGGACGAATGTTCAATCAGTGAACCAGGTGCAATTGCAAAAATTGCCGTGGAAGTTATCGTAGGTTCTGCAGGGAACTGCAATTAAGAAAAGCCTTCAGGCGGTAATAATGACAGTATCGTAAGACCTGCTAAGATTAATGGATGCACCCGAGGTCCTGACCGTGATTAGTCAGTCTAGCAGCTATGGAAATATTATTCCATATATATCCTTACTTTATGGATAGAGTAAACCACAGCTTAGATTGCAGTTAGAGGTTTCCTCTGGATAGCTGCGAGTATTGATAAGGTTCATTTTTCCTTAAAGACATCTTCGAAAATGCTATGAAGCCGATCTAGTAAGTTGTAGTGCAATCTCGGGAATTTGCTCTGAACCCAATGCGGATCAAATTAGTTCGATTACGGTTTACAACCAAGTCCTAATCGAGATAAGATCAATAGGTGATTTTGATGGTAACATGTACTGGTTTCAAACAATTCCCGCTACGGTAATATTTCTGAAAGAGTGATTCTTGGATTGAAAGACCTGCACCTATAGGGAATTCTAATGTTAAACTTTCAGATGAGGAATTGAGGAACTTGAGGAATATCTTTTCAATCTATTTCTGGAAACTCGTGTCCAATCAAGTTATGCAATGGACTGTTGCTTGATTTTGAAAAATGACGGCAGTAAGGAAAATGAGGTGTCACATGTGAGGGAAAATATATTCAAGCTTATTGATATATAGTATGAACAAGCCAGTCTCGGTATGTGAGAAATTTTCGTCAGTTCTCCGACTTGTTTTATTTATAATTTTTAATCCGAAACTCTGATATTTATGTGCCAAGGTGCGTTGGAAAGCTAACGAAAATGTCTACACATCTGAGTAGTTGTGAATCAGTTGTTCAGTGGTATTCTGAACTGTACCTTTGTATTACCCCAAGTTGTTTGGTACTAAAGCGGTTGTAGGACATAAACCCATTAGAGGCTTGGGAATTGGAAAGAGAACTTCCAGCCGTTAAGATGAGATTCCTAAACACTGTTTTAGGATGATACTCATTATAGTTTTCCTATGGACCTGTTCCCCGGAAAAGGTTGTTAGCAGCTTTAGCTTTTCAACAGTCGGTAGAGTTGCCAAAAGCGAACGATTATGAGGTATGTCACCAGTATATCCAAGGGTGGAACATTCAATTTCTTAAAGTGTTATTGTTCTATAGTAAGACGGAATTAAGTGACGTGAGACACCTTACTTATTGTTAAGCGAGACATGTTCCATGCCAAATGGATACGTTAAAGAGGTTATGGTTATGTTTGAACGTTTGTGGAGCTGGAGAGTTGTGGGACCAAAGGAATGACTAAAGTGGTGAGAATTGTTCTCGGAATCAACGTTGGAAGCATTATCTTGTGTCCGTTTGATTCCGTAGAAGAATCCTTCTATTTTGATTATTTCTTTGATAATTATAATAACTGGTTTGACTTCGTGAGGAATCCAAACATAAACGTTCCGCTTAGAGAAAGTCCTACTTAGCTAGGAAAGCGGTTATGTATCAAGCGAGGGATCTATGTGGTTAGATTCTTTTATGCTTGAATATTTGAGTATTAGGCTCCATTCAAGAGAATGGTTGGCTTTAGAAAAGTTGTTTGACATATGATCCATACCTTAGTTAATGACCCTAAGGACCATGAGGATGAAACTGCTGAAGTATATAATAGTGATAATAGAAACTGTATGGTGTTGCAAATTTGAAGGAGAGTATGAGGAGTATTTATGATACTTCTAACGAAGCTTTAACTACAAAAAAAAATGTAACTTAAGACTATGCTATTCCAAACAGATCAGTCAAGAAATGTTGTTTTGATTGGAAAGTGGCTAGTTCGGAAATTACTCGTCTATATTCAATGAAATAAAGTCAAAGGACTTTGATCTGTAATCCATGAGTAATGCATGAAATTTTGGTTCACAAGTTAGATTTGCAACTACTGTGATTAGTTACTGAGTTAGTAACATTGGTATAATATTATTAATAGTCCCTAATCTAAAGAACATTTTGATATTTGGGATGGGTACGTCCTTGTATCACCATTGTTGATGGATTCTAAGTGAATGAATAGTAGATTTCAATTCAAGGGAATGATTGGTTGGAATAGTCATCTGACTTATAGGTTCTGAAAGGCCGTCCAGGTGTGTGAAAATATCCGGATTTAGGAATTGAGATTCAAAGACTGAGTCACAAGGTGAAAATACGTCTCATTAGTATGTCGGGTTAGCAAAGAAACAAACTCCTATGGGTAAGTGGGAAGATTATTTCACATTCAAATGTTTCTAAGAAAATTTTTACAAAACCGTTAACCATTTGTGAGATAGTCACGAATTCAGTAGTGACAGAGTTTAACCTGAAGTTCTAATAGTATAGTATTCCCATGAAATCGGAACGTGATATTACTTAGTTTTCCCACAAGTTGGGGTGCTCCCGTGTTACTTGTTGGAAAGAAAAGATGGGAGCCGGAGATCGGGTATAAATTACCTCCAGTTGGATAAAGTTATGGTTAAGAATAAGTATCTATGCCAAGAATCTATGCTTAGGTTGTTTAGCTTCAAGGTGAAGCAGTGATTTCAAAGTGTGGTCTAAGGTTGGGTTTTTATTTAAAGGTTAGGGCTTTAGTTACTCCGAAGACAGCTTTCCATACTAGATATGGACATTACGAGTGACTAGTGATGCCTTCGGTCTAACTAATGCTCCTACGGTATACATGGATTACATGAACCAAGTTTTTCACCTGTATTTAGACTAGTTATTGAAATTTTTACGGATAACATCTTGGTACATATTTAAAACCCATGTGGATCCTGGTGTACATTTCTGCATTGTTCGGAATGTACTCTGATTAAAGAGGTAATGGGCTAAGCCATCGAAGTGTGATTTCAAGATGGCGGTAGTGAAATTCGGAAACGTGTGGTATTCCTGGTGCAGCGTGGCAATGGATTCTAGAAGGGTTGAAGCTCGTGATGAATTGGGAGTTACCGTTATCGGTCATAGAGGTAAGGAGTTATTTGGAACTAATTGATTTGTATAGTAGGTTTATCGGAAGATTCTCACAGTAGTTGTTTCACTCATACAGTTAACTTGTAAAGGTCGGCCGTTTGAATGAGATTTCGATTGTGAGGAATATTTCTAGAGTGGTAAGAGGGATTGACTTCTGTTTCAATCCTCATTCTCCTGAATCCGTCCCTGGGTTTCTAAATGCACAGTGACGCCTTGGAAAGAGTTTAGGCAGTGTTTTGATACTGAATCAACCAGAGATAGCTTATGCTTTCACGTAAGAGAAACCTCATGAGAAGGATTCTCCGACTCATGATTTTAAATAGGGATCTATTGTGTATGCCTTGAAAATTGGAAATAGCTCTGAGTCGACAAAAAGGAATAAACCAGTAGTGTTGAATCTGATGATCCTGTATTGTAAGAGTTACATCAACCATTGTTACCGGTAGAGTATTGCCGGCGAAGAACTCAGTTTTGAGTGTATGATGCTAGTGAGGTGCTGTATAGCTTTACCTTATGTATCGTTTAATTTACATAAAGTATTTCTCGTATCCTAATTGAGGAAAGACATTCTAATCCCACTCAACTGTGGAGTTAGGAATGATTGATCTTTGACTAATTCGTCATTTCAGCCAAATCCAAGTTATATCTTAGGTCATGAAGAGAAAATGCTTCGGACGAGAACAATTACAATTGCTTAAGGAGTTTGTAATCGTTTTTCGGTTCAGGAAGCTATTTGGGAATTAGAGGACGATATGCGGATTAGATATCCATATATATACCCTTGAAGTATGTTGTCAAATTTTGAGGACAAAATTTTTCAAGTTGGGGTGATTGTAACATCCCTAATTTCGTTAATTTCAAATTAAGAAATTAACGAGTGATTTATTATCCGAATAAATAATAAATCAAGTCACGAATATGAGGTTGTCGGGAAGGCGATTTATAATTGCTAAAGTATATGATTTAATTGTATTGTGGGTTGAACTATGTGATAGTGTGTGGAGTAACTAGAGGGGTGTAGGAAGGAATTTTATTTAAGGCCCAACCCAAGTTATGGCCCAATGTTCCTTTGTTTTAAAAAAGAAAAAAAAAGAAAAAGCCCATTAAGTGAAAGAAAGAAATAAGAAAAAGGAGAAAAGAAGGAGAACAGAGAGAGAGTGCCGAGAGAAGAGGAGAAAACGTGAGGAAGAGGAGAAAAGAAATGAGAAGATCTCACTCGATTCAACACCTGGGTAAGGGCTTTATAGCTCGTTTTCTCCCATTTTCCGTCCTCTATCTATTGGTACCACTTTCACACTCTAATTTCTTTCCGTTTCGTTTTGCCATTAATGGGTTTTAAGCTCCAATTTGGAGAAACGGAGATTTAAGCGAAATTGAAGCTTGGTATGGGCGATTGGAAGCTCAACAACCGACGTGGAGTGTTTGGTTCGAGTTTGGAGCGGATCCGGGCGTGTGCGTGAAGTTTCAAATCGTGAGCTTCGGAGCTTCGTTTTGTGTGATTTTCATCACACGAGGTGAGTTTTACTCACGTTAGGGAATTTTAATGATTGTTGTGTGTTATGTTTAATGGTTTTCAAAATTCGGAGTTTCGAGAATTTTAGAGTCAAAAACGCTATTTTGCGAAAATGACGCGTGTTTGAAAATTTAACACGAAACCCATAATGATTTGATTTTTGGATTGTTATGTTTGGTGAATATATGTGTGTCTTGTGGTCTGCATGCGTGGTTGTTTAGGATTGAAATACAGTTTGGGATCGATCGGAGAACGAAACGGAACGGAATTGGGCATTAAGTTGAGAAGTTCCTATATCCCCAATATCCAATGTTTCGTTTCGACGCTCCGTTCGCTCCAAACTTCTTTTAAATCCCTTTCCTAACCACCTAGAGCATTTATGTGGGATATCGTTTGTTTGAATGTGTTTTAAAGTTATTTGGTGTGATTCGGTTGAATTTTCAAATCTATTGGGAAACCGTAAATTTTTGTATATGTGCGAAATTAATGATTTTGAACAAATTGATGTCCGATCTGGTTGTTATGCAGTAAATATACTATTTCGGGATGTCCATTACAGAGGAAACTCTGCGAATTTTCGTTATAAATTTTTATGCAAATTCAAAGTGGTTTTGAATTAAGCGGTTAATGTTATGAATATTACGAAAAACCGTAAAACCTAGAGTACGTGTGGGAACCAAATGTTTTATAACTTAAATGTTGCTTGGATTGATTTCATGAATTCATTGATATTATAACCTATCATAGAATGAGTTATGGTTGTTTATATATGTAAAGTATATCGAACGTAGTTGACGGCCCAATGCGGGTACGGTATTTAATTATATCGATTATGGGTGACGACCCAAGAGGATAGTACACTAGGGAGAGGGAAGTCATGAGCCCTCGAGCTAGGCCCATATGAGGTTGTTCACTTTGTGAGTGGATTGGGTTCACCGCAAAAACCAAGAAAAGAAAAATGGTTTAAGGTGTTGTACTAGATTATGTAAGAGGATAGTCATAACCATCAAGAATTGGGTTATGAACTATAGTTTCTAATTTAAATTGTACATAGCCATCAAGAATTAGATTATGAACTCTAATGTAATTTATTTATCGGATTACCAGTGATTGATTGTGTATTGTAATTCATATTGAATTACTAATAAATGGGCGTACTTAGGTTGGAAGAAACTCTCAATGCTATTGACCAATTCGGCAAGGAATTGGGTGCGCCAAGGTGTACTTAGGTTGAGAGGAAACTTCCAACGCTATTGACCAATTCGGCAAGGGATTGGGTGCGTCATAAATAATTTTTTTATGAAAGGAAAAATGTTTTATAATTGGACCGAGTGATAGGTAAGGGGTCACGGTAAGACTCACTGAGACAAGTTGTCTCACCCTACAAATGTTGTTGTTTTTCAGAGTAACAGGGAAAGAAGATCATTTATGACACGAGTGGATGGAGTGCGCGAGAAGGAAATGGAAGACGTAGTTCTTCTATTATTAGTTATGTTTTTCCCTGTTATCTTTGTATTCGATTTATATAACTTGAATTTATTCTAAGTAATGTATCGTTTCCGCTATTCTTGTAAAGATTGTAAATCTAAGCAGGAATTGTATCTCTGATGTATGCTAAATAGGTACACTTTAGTATTTCTACTAGATAGAAATATGAGGGTGTTACATATACATAAGTTGTCAATATAAATTATGTATTTTAAAAATATAGTATTACATTAATATATTGTTGAATTTTTATTTATGCCATATTCTTATATAGTGTATTTTTTAATATGCACAATTGTCCAAATTTTAGTGAGCATAATTGTTGAAAATAAAATCTTACTAAACTTCATTTTACTTAGTAATAATAAATGTCATTCTATTTAATATCTTGAATTTATGAGCATGAATTTTAATAATAAAGACATGTGAAAAATAATATAAATAATAAGAATATTTTTGATATAGCATTTTTTAATATGTGTAAGACAAAGAAGAAAAATAATAGTGATAATAATTGAAGATCAGTACTAATGAGAATATTTTTTGATATAACATATAGCCTAAATAAACACTACGTAAAAAAATTCTTTTTGTTTAAAAACAAAAATAATGGTTTAATATGTGAAAGTTTAAGGATGAAAATAATGAGATTTTATATTTCTTTTAAAACATTAGAATAAAAATAACTAAGTTATACTAAGAAAGTGATCATAATATATTGATAAACATGTTTGGAAGTGACTTACATTTGTAATGTGCGTCTCGCATTTGCTTTTCTCTTATAATGTTATTCTATTTTTATTTTCTTCTTCAAAATTTCAGTGACATCCTCTAAATATTATTATTATATTAAGCTTGGATGAGTTTAAATTAAATAAGTTAATGGTTGTGTATGAATAAATATAAATCATAGAAATTAGAAAGTAACTACTCTTTATTTTATTTTTTCTTTATTTCTTTGTTTATTCATCAATTAATAATTCATAAATATTAATTAAAACAAAAGTGATAATAAAGAGTTTTGATTTAATAGGAAACTTAGAAAGAGAAAACAATCAAAATCAAATCTTTATTTTTATTCTTTATAATGATATGAAAAATATATGGCCATTATTCACAATATGAAATGAAAGATTTATTTTATTATAATTGTTTTTTATGCAACTTATAATCTAAATAAGCTACATAAAGTGGAGAGTAAACATATAATATTTGTAAAAGAATTGAAACATTTAAATCTGAAGCTTTATTTGGTTGTTTTTACCTCAAGCACTATTCTTATTTAAAATTAACCATTTTAGATGTGAATTTGTAAATAAAAAGTATTAGATAGAATATATACTAAAGGCATTAGATATGATGATAGTTGAAGAAAATGATATTTTTTTTCCTTTGTGATATAGAGAAGAGACACCTAATGTAATTTCCTTTTTAGAAGTGACACCAAAGGTTATGAAGTTTCAAGGAACATATGCAACTCATTTAGATCTAGCAAATCATAAAATTTTACAAAACTATGAAATTAAACATTTTTTTTGACAAAAAATTAAACATTTTTATAAAGAACAATATTTATTAGGGAAAATCCCAAGTCCCACATTGACTAATGATAAGGTCTCTAGAGGGTTTATAATGAAGAGGCAACCCTCACCTTACAAACCGGTTTTGTGGGGTTGAGTTAGGCCTAAAACCACATTCTAAGATGGTATCAGAGCCTATCATAGATCTATCGGGCCACCTACCATAAAAAAAAAACACGCTACAAGCCCAAAAATAAAAATAAAAAGGTGCTGCGCGTGAGGGGGTGTATTAGGGAAAATCCCAAGTCCCACATTGACTAATGATAAGGTCTCTAGAGGGTTTATAATGAAGAGGCAACCCTCACCTTACAAACCAGTTTTGTGGGGTTGAGTTAGGCCCAAACCACATTCTAAGAATATTAAAATATACATCCTTTCTTAATGCCTATAACTTTACAAAAAATCGTTGCCTATTTGTCAACTTCAAACTATCAAGAACACAAAATTCTTTACCCTTTTTGTGATTTATACATCTTGTGAAACTTGCTCCTTTCTTCTACTCCTTGTTTTTTATATGATTATTGCACCTAATGTAATTTCTTTTTAGAAGTGACACTGAAGGTTATGAAGGCTCAAGGAACATATGCAACTCATTTAGATCTAGCACATCATACAATTTTACAAAACTATAAAATTTAATATTTTTCTAAAGAACAATATTAAACTATACATCATTTCTCAATGCCTATAACTTTACAAAAAATTGTTGTCTATTTGTCAACTTCAAACTATCAAGAACATGAAATTCTTTATCCTTTTTGCGAATTCTACATCTCGTGCAACTTGCTCCTTTCTTCTACTCCTTGTTTTCTGTAACACCCTAGTATTTCTAAACAATAGAAATACCAAAACATACATATTAGCTTACATCAGAGTATAAATTTCCTTACTTAGATATGAATCTCTACAAGGAAATCGGAAACCAATAAATAACTTAAACAAATTTAAGTCATAAACTAATACAAAAGTAACAAGGAAAACATAAAGACGAAAGGAAGACTAAATATTCAATCTTACATGCAGAGCATGCCACCTACTCGTGCCATACAACCTTCTTCTTCCTGTTAATCAAAAGCAACAACATTTGTAGGGTGAGATAACAAATCTCGATGAGTCTTACCGTGACCCTCACCTATCACTCGGTCTATTTATAAAACATTTGTTTACTTCGTGATTTAATTAGTAAACCACGCACAATACCGATCGCACACACGATAAGCTAAATACAAATCGCACACACACAGTCTTTGATCGTCAAATGCACACACAAAGCATTCATAACGCGTCAACAATTGCACAATAGCGGTGAACCCTATCATCGAGCAAATCATATGTACAATAATTCATCTCGAGCATAACACCGATCGCACATCTGCTAATCCCGGTGAACCCTATCGTTGAAGGCCTAGGTTTAGGGGCTCATGACTTCCCGCCTAGTATCTTTGCGAGCTCAGGGTCGTCACCCGCCTCGAATCCTAATTTCGATATTGATCATATACCGAAATATCCTCTAATCATAGTATACCCGCATTGGGCCGTCTCATATACACGATATAATATATATATACCGGATTATAACTCAATGCATAATATGTTGCAATAACATATTATTATCCGCACACGCTCATGAAAATCCGACCAGATCAACATTTAAGTTAGAAAACATTTGGTTCCCCACACGTACTCTAAATTTTACGGTTTTTCAAATAATCATCACATTAATCGTTATTTCAAAACCACTTTGGATTTACATAAAAATTGCTAACAAAATTTCTAACGAAAATTCGGCAGAATTTCCTCTGTAATACGGACATCCCAAAATAATGTATTTACCTGTATAACCAGTCCAGACATCAATTGTTCAAAAATCATTAATTCCCTTTATATACAAAATTTACGGTTTTCCAAGAGATTTGAAAATTCAACCGAATTACACCAAACAACTTTAAAACCACAGACAAAGCACACATTATCATCCACATATGCTATGGGTGGTTAGGAAAAGGATTCAAAAGAAGTTTGAAGCCGAACGGAGCGTCGAAACGAAACATTGGATATTGGGGACACAGGAACTTCTCAACTTAGTGCCCAATTCCGTTCCGTTTCGTTCTCCGATCGATCCCAAACTGTATTTCAATCCAATTCAACCACGCACAGCTACAGCACACATATATTCAGATCCGAACAATACAATTCAACAATCAAAATCATATGGTTTCTCTTAAAATTTCCGACACGAGAGATTTTCGTAAAATACCGTTTTTGACTCGAAAATTTGCGAAACTCCAAATTTCGAAAACCGTTCAAACATAACACATAAACACATTTTAAAATTCCCTAACGTGAGTAAAACTCACCTATCGTGATGAAAATCACGAAATACCGAAACTTCTCGAAATCCAATTGCTCCAAAACCACGAGCGCGCTCTGGGTCCATTCCAAACTCTAGAACCGCACTCCAACGTAAATTTAGCTCAACCCAAGCTTTCCGAAACTTTAATCTAGCTTCAAGATCTACGTACGTGCAATCAAATACCCAAAATTCCGTTAATTTCTAACTTAGAGCTTGAATAGGCAACAATGGTAAAGTGAGATTGAGGAGAAATTAGTTCATGAAATTTGTATCATTGGAAAGAGAATTGAAAATGGAGTTGAATGGTGAAGAAATCACTTACTATTATTGAAGATCCATGAAGATCTTGGCCCTTCACCTTTTCCTTTCCCTCGGTTCCTCCTCCTTCTTTCTTCCTCCATTCTTTCTTTCTTCTTCTTTCTCTTCTGGTCCTTTCCTTCTCTGTTTTCCTTTCTTTCATTTCTTCTTTGTTTCTTTCTTTATTTCTTTCTTTCTCTCTCTTACTTTCCCTTTCTTTTTCTTTCTCTTATCCGTTCTCTCTCCCTCTCTCTCAATTTATCTCTCTTACTTTATTTCACACAAGTGAGTAATGAGAGAGTGTTTGGATATTTTTGGTGTCTTAGAACTCATTTAGGGTGAGTGGTGTAATATCTAAAATACCCTTAGTGTTCTAATTTCCACTCAGTTATGCATTTAAATTATTTACTCTAGCAATTATAAATTGCTTTCGTAACATCCTCATATCCGTGACTTGATTTATTACCTATTCGAGTAATAAATCATTCGTTAAATTTCTTAATTTGAAATTAACGAAATTGGGGATGTTACAATCACACCAACTTGAAAAATTTTGTCCTCAAAATTTGACAAACATACTTCAAGAGAACATATACGAATATCTAATCCGCATATCGTTCTTCAATTCCCACATAACATCATCGGTCGAAAAACGATTACAAACAACTTAAATAATCGTAATTGTTCTCGTCCGAAGTGTCTACTCTCCATGATCTAAGATATTACTTGGATATGGCTTAAATGACGAATTAATCAAAGATCCATCCATTCTAACTCAACGGTTGACGAAATTCTTACAATACAGGATCATCGATTCAACACTCACTTGGTTTATTCCTTTTTGCCGACTCGAGCTATTTCCAATTCTCAAGGCATACACAATAGATCCCTATTTAAAATCATGAGTCGGAGAATCCTTCTCATGAGGCTTCTCTTACGTGAAAGCATAAGCTATCTCTTGTTGATTCAAAGATCAAAACACCGCCTAAACTCTTCCCAAGGCGTCACCGAGCATTTGAAATCCCAGGGGCAGATTCGAGAAAGATAAAGATTGAAACAAAATCAACTCGCCTTTCTACTCTAGAAACATTCTTCACCATCGAAATTTCATTCAAACGATCGACCTTTACGAGGTGACCAAATGAGTGAAATAACTCATCGTGAGAATCTTCTGATAACCTACTATACAAACCAATTAGTTTCCCATCCTTTTGTACCCAACCAACACTTTAACCATTGTACCACTTACTACATTATGCATTTACGGTCACTCCCAATTCCAATACAACTTTTTCTTTTACGGGGGGCTCTCTTCTACACACGATTGGGACACCACATGTTTACGAACTTTCAGTCTGGACATCTAGAAATCACACTTGAAGGATTACCTATCATTTCTCCCCTCGAGTACATTCGTGAGTCATACCGAGATGTGTTGATCATGATCCACGATAATCTTAGTGTACACCAAATTGTTATCGATGAACATTTCATCAACTGGTCTAGGTGCGGGTGGAAAACTCGGTTCATGTAATTCATGAATACCGTAGGAGCATTAGTTAGACCGAAGGGCATCACTACTCACTCGTAATGTCCATATCTAGTATGGAAAGTTTGTCTTGAATATCTAAAGCCCTAACCTTTAACTAAATATAACCCGATCTTAGACCGATCTTTGAAAACACAATTTTGCACCTCAAAGGCGATTATGCAAATCATCTATACTTGCAAGGATACTTATTCCTAATAGTAACTTTGTCCATCTGAACTCTGAAGTAATCCATACCCGATCTCCTGCTCCCATCTTTCCTTTCAACAAGTCACCCTAACACTGACTTGTGGGAAGACTAGGTAACATTACCCTTACATCACTACACGGTGTTCATAATAAGCGACTCACCAATGGGTAAAGGTTTTGTATAAGTTTTCTTGAAAACGTTTGAATATAAAATAATTTTCCCACTTACCCATAGGTGTTTGCTTCTTTGCTAACCCGACATATTAATAAGACATATCTTCACCTCGTGACTCATTCTTCGAAACTCAATTCCAAAATCCAGATAATCTTTCAAAACCCATAAGTCAGATGACTACTCTAGAACCAACCATTCCCTTGACTGAATCTATTATTCATTCACTTAGATTCCATCAATAATAGTGATACAAGGATGTACCTATCACAAATATCAAAATATTCTTTAGATTAGGGATTTATTAATAATATTATTCAAATGTTACTAACTCAAGAATCATTAATGGTAGTAACTAATAACGATAAGAGTTGATAATGTAGCTTATGAACCAAAATCTCGGGCATTGAAGATGGATTACAGGTCAAAGCCCTTTGACTTTGTTTCATTGAATAAAGACGAGTGAGAGTTGAACCAGCTACCTTCCATGCAAAGCAACATTTCTTGACTGATTTTTTTTTTTGAATTGAGCCTATAATTCAGTTACTTAAGCACCAGAGAACCTAACAACATAGATCTCTCGTTTGATACATAACAGCTTTCCTAGCTAAGCAGAACTTACTAGAAAATTTTGAACTTTGTTCTATACTACGATACTGTTGACTACTCTAGGTGGAAGGTTCATACTTGGATTAATCACGAGTTGAGCTAGTTGTAGCATCGGAGAAATGAACAACATAAAAATATTCTTTCACGGAATCCAACGGCACAAGACAATGCATCCGGCGTTGGTTGGAGAACAATTCTCACTATTTTACGCATTCCTTTGATCCTACCCTCTCCGAACTTCACAACATCCAAACATAACCATAACTCCTAGAGTTTCCATTAGGTAAGGAATGTGTTTTGCCTAACAAGGAATCACGTATTTAACACTTAGTTGATTCGGTCTTCCGATAGGACAACAATACTTCCAATACTTTAAGTAATCGAAAGTTCTACCCATGTAGTACACTAGTGAAATGCCTCATTGTCATCATTAGCTTTTGAAAACTCTGATGAGTGTTGAAAAGACTATAACTCTAATGATCATTTCCGAGAAATAAATCTCCAAAAACTACAACATTTATAATTCTAAACCGGCATCTAGGAATCTATTCTTAATGACTGGAAGTCCTCTTTCAACTTCCCAAGCCTCAATTGAAGTTTATGGCCTACAACCACTTAGAGTAAGGTAGAAGTATACTTCAGAATACAACTGAACAATTGGTTCACAACCTACTCAGATGTGTAGACATTTTCGTTAGCTTTCCAACGCACCACGGAACATAAAAATCGGAGTTCCGGATTAGAAGTTATGAATAAAACAAGTCGGAGAACTGACGAAAATTTCTCACGGACCAATATTGGCTTTCTCATAATCCCAAGGAAATAATAAGGTTATTTCGGTTACCATAACCTACTAATCTCATCTTGAATGGAACTTGGTTCGTAAAACCGTGTCGGAACTAATTTAATCAACATTAGGTGATTACGCTTTGCGATCTCGAGATTGCACTACAGCTTACTAGATCGGATTCATGGCATTTCGAAATGTGGCTTGGAGGAAAAGAACCTGATCAATACTTGCAGTTATCTGAAAGAATGTCTCTAACTGCGACATAAGCTGAGGTTTACTCTAACCATAAGGTAAGGTTATCGTAAAACCGTATTTCGGTAACTGATAGACTAACTAATCAATGGTCAGGATTTCGGGTGTTAGTTAATCTTAACAGATCTTAGGATACCAGCATTATCGCTGCCTAAAGGCTTTTCTTAATTGTAGTTCCCTGAAGGACCTACAATAACTTCCACTGCAATTCTATAATTGCACTTAGTTCACTGATTGAACATTCGCCCACGGTTTTCTCGAACCAATTTGGCTGCCCACTACTTACTTCAGAACACCAACTGTAGCCCTTTGCTTCCGCTGCGTGCTCTGATAAACTGAGAAGGTCAGAATTCCTATGGTGTAGGGTTTGGACATTTTCGGGGTTTAGGCAAATAATTGTCATCATTCTCAGTAACTCATATGAAACATTGAGTGGATCCCGACTCAATACATCACATAATATCTTGAAAGGTTCGACATTTAACTCGTCTAAGTCCCTAGCCGACTCTATCTAACCTCTTGACCATAAGGTCTCTCGTCCGACTAGGTCGAACCGCTCGATACCAAAATGTAACACCCTAGTATTTCTAAACAATAGAAATACCAAAACATACATATTAGCTTACATCAGAGTATAAATTTCCTTACTTAGATATGAATCTCTACAAGGAAATCGGAAACCAATAAATAACTTAAACAAATTTAAGTCATAAACTAATACAAAAGTAACAAGGAAAACATAAAGACGAAGGAAGACTAAATATTCAATCTTACATGCGAGCATGCCACCTACTCGTGCCATACAACCTTCTTCTTCCCTTGTTAACTGAAAAGCAACAACATTTGTAGGGTGAGATAACAAATCTCGATGAGTCTTACCGTGACCCTCACCTATCACTCGGTCTATTTATAAAACATTTGTTTACTTCGTGATTTAATTAGTAAACCACGCGACAATACCGATCGCACACACACGATTGCTAAATACAAATCGCACACACAGTCTTTGATCGTCAAATGCACACACACGGTGCATTCATAACGTCCAACAATTGCACAATAGCGAGTGAACCCTATCATCGAGCAAATCGCTATGTACAATAATTCATCTCGAGCATAACACCGATGCACATCTGCTAATCCCGGTGAACCCTATCGCTGAAGGCCTAGGTTTAGGGGCTCATGACTTCCCGCCTAGTATGCTTTGCGAGCTCTGGTCGTCACCGCCTCGAAACCTAATTTCGATATTGATCATATACCAAAATATCCTCTAATCATAGTATACCCGCATTGGGCCGTCTCATATACGATATAATATATATATACCGGATTATAACTCAATGCATAATATGTTGCAATAACATATTATTATCCGCACACGCTCATGAAAATCCGACCATCAACATTTAAGTTAGAAAACATTTGGTTCCCACACGTACTCTAAATTTTACCGTTTTTGAAATAATCATCACATTAATCGTTATTTCAAAACCACTTTGGATTTACATAAAAATTGCTAACAAAATTTCTAACGAAAATTCGCAGAAATTTCCTCTGTAATACTGGACATCCCAAAATAATGTATTTACTGTATAACCATCCGGACATCAATTGTTCAAAAATCATTAATTCCCTTTATATACAAAATTTACGGTTTTCAAGAGATTTGAAAATTCAACCGAATTACACCAAACAACTTTAAAACCACGAACAAAGCACACATTATCATCCACATATGCTATGGGTGGTTAGGAAAAGGATTCAAAAGAAGTTTGAAGCGAGCGGAGCGTCGAAACGAAACATTGGATATTGGGGACACAGGAACTTCTCAACTTAGTGCCCAATTCCGTTCCGTTTCGTTCTCCGATCGATCCCAAACTGTATTTCAATCCAATTCAACCACGCACAGCTACAGCACACATATATTCAGTCCAGGCAATACAATTCAACAATCAAAATCATATGGTTTCTCTTAAAATTTCCGACACACGAGATTTTCGTAAAATACCGTTTTTGACTCGAAAATTTGCGAAACTCCAAATTTCGAAAACCGTTCAAACATAACACATAAACACATTTTAAAATTCCCTAACGTGAGTAAAACTCACCTATCGTGATGAAAATCACGAAATACCGAAACTTCTCGAAATCCAATTGCTCCAAAAACCACGAACGCGCTCTGGGTCCATTCCGAAACTCTAGAACCGCACCCAACAGAAATTTAGCTCAACCCAAGCTTTCCGAAACTTTAATCTAGCTTCAAGATCTACGTACGTGCAATCAAATACCCAAAATTCCGTTAATTTCTAACTTAGAGCTTGAATAGGCAACAATGGTAAAGTGAGATTGAGGAGAAATTAGTTCATGAAATTTGTATCATTGGAAAGAGAATTGAAAATGGAGTTGAATGGTGAAGAAATCACTTACTATTATTGAAGATCCATGAAGATCTTGGCCCTTCACCTTTTCCTTTCCCTCGGTTCCTCCTCCTTCTTTCTTCCTCCATTCTTTCTTTCTTCTTTCTCGGGTCCTTTCCTTCTCTGTTTTCCTTTCTTTCATTTCTTCTTTGTTTCTTTCTTTATTTCTTTCTTTCTCTCTCTTACTTTCCCTTTCTTTTTCTTTCTCTTATCCGTTCTCTCTCCCTCTCTCTCAATTTATCTCTCTTACTTTATTTCACACAAGTGAGTAATGAGAGAGTGTTTGGATATTTTTGGTGTCTTAGAACTCATTTAGGGTGAGTGGTGTAATATCTAAAATACCCTTAGTGTTCTAATTTCCACTCAGTTATGCATTTAAATTATTTACTCTAGCAATTATAAATTGCTTTCGTAACATCCTCATATCCGTGACTTGATTTATTACCTATTCGAGTAATAAATCATTCGTTAAATTTCTTAATTTGAAATTAACGAAATTGGGGATGTTACATTTTCTATATGATTCTTGCACCTAATGTAATTTCCTTCTTAGAAGTGACACCAAAGATTATGAAGGCTCGTGGAACATATGCAACTCATTTAGATCTAACACATCATACAATCATACAAAAAATTAAACATTTTTCTTAAGAATAATATTAAAATATACATAATTTCTCAATGTCTATAACTTTACAAAAAATCATTGCCTATTTGTCAACTTAAAACTGTTAAGAACATAAAAATCTTTACCCTTTTTGTGCATTCTACACCTTCTTGTGAAACTTGATTCTTTCTTCTACTTCTTATTTTTTATATGATTCTTTTTGTCAAAACCTCTACCCTAACCATCCAAAGATCTCTCCTTTAAATAGTCATTTCTTGTTATAATTAGTTTAAACTCTATTTCTTCCACTCATATTCCACTAACTCATGAGTTTATTGTAAATTAAAGCAATAATTCATGTAAATGTGAATATCTATGTCGTTGACTCTATAAAGCAAAAAATAGACACTCTAACCTTTCAAAAGTAGGTTTGACTTGCAAGTTAAAAAGAATTAGTGAGATTTCACTAATAAGAGACTAAAACTTATGAAAAAATTTATCGTTTTCCTAGCATCCAAGTATTTTACAAATGCCTTTTAAACACCACAACATTTACAATTTGGATTCCTTTTTATTCATAGATTCAGCATACTTCTTTCCTTTGATTGAATATATATACAACATTACCTTCCCCCAATTACCAATAAAACTTCAAACTACTACTACTACATGTAATGGCTCTGATCTCCAATTCCATGCATACCCCTATAATCTCCAAAACCTCCAACTCTCTCTTATAGACAATCCAATGCACCAATTACCTTCAACGCATCATTTGCTTATCAATTTGTTGCATGCATGTAGGGCACTCTTTGTTACACTTGTTGTCTGTGGGTAGACTATTAAAATGGTTTGAGATCAGTTGAAGTAATTACTTGTTAGTAGTCATGACTGTAGTGTGACTAAACCAGAATGTGTTAGTAGGTGAAAATGGTTGAAGATGCAAAAAGAGAAAGGGTGCACAAATGAGATGAAAAGAGTCACTGTATAAAGCCGGGAAATAAAAGTCTCTATATAAATGGATTATAAATCGTGAGTGTGAAGGTTACAAACTTTTTTTTGGTATAAACCGGGTATCCTATGCGCGCAACTGCAGAGACTAATTCCTCGAGCCGGGTAGGACCACAAATGGCGGCAAAGCTCTCCCTCAATTTATATAATGACAATTTACAATTGGGTTATAATGACAATTTATATATTCAATATTAAATAGGGTGATATGTTACAAAGGATTGTAAAAATGAGAAGCTAAAGGGATTATAAAACCGTAAGTGTGTGAAGGTTAAAAGAATACGATTAGCTTATAATGACAATTTATCTATGCAATAATAAACGGGTGATATATATCACAACTGATTGTAAGAGTGACAGGCAATTCCTGCATAGTGGATCTTAAATTAGATTTACAATTCATTTAACAATCAAATTTAATATCAAATATTATACTTACTAAATAAGGATAAATAAAGTGGAAAAAAGAGATAAAGAGGTTAACAAAAACATACTTTTCTTTTGAAGCAACAAAAACATACTTAATTGCACAATGTCTTCCTATTTTTTTCCTTGTCTTCCTATTTTTTTTCCCTTATGAAAATTAGAGAATAAATTTGGTTTACAAAACTTCACAATATAGTATTTAACACCTTTTTAATATTTTAAATAAATAGAATAATTTAACATATTTTTAATGTTTATAATTTTATTTAAATAATATATTAATTTGAATTTTAAAATTATATTTAGGAGTCATAAAAAATGAATTGAAAATATATTGTGATATTTAATAATTATTGGGAAAGTGAGATTCATTTTAAATATTGGATGTCATATTGGTTGAGTGGACATTAATTAAGTAAAACCATAAGATGTGAGCTATATGGAATATCATTAGTCATTAGTTCTCAATAAAGCATCATATTAGGGATAAAAAACTGAAATTCATGCATCTAACTAAGATTACAATTGGGTTCTAAAGACCACTAATATATTAAATAGTAAGTTGGTCCTATATTACAAAGGACTTAAAAACCGATAGGCTGTACATGTTGGGTCCTAAAGATATTTAATATATTAAACACAATTTTTTTTTTTCATTTTTATTTTATTTTATTTTATTTTTTCTTTACTTAACAAATTATTATTAAAAACCCTTTCATTTGCTTGGCTTTAAATATAATGGTGGTTAAATTTCCTTCAAGAGTATTTAAAGGCATCATTCATTTTTTTTTAATTTTAATCAACAAAGGTATCATTCATAGTAACTTTTCATTACATCTAATATATATTATTTGACATTGTAACCATGATTAATGTTAATTTTTGTGAAAATTTTGAGAAGTCATAAGTTAGAGAAGTTGTTTAAAAAAGTATTTAAAATTATAAACAAAATGCTATACTCACCACATTTGATCCATGCACTCTCTAAGTAGAGATAAAAGGAGCATAAGCAAATCATTTAGACCTAGCACATTATATAATTTCACATAAGCTATGAAAACTAAATATTTGCCTAAAGAACAATATCAAAATTAAACATGACTTCAGAATGCCCATGGCTTTACAAAACATCGTTACATCAATTGCACACTCTATCTACTTCAAAGTCATCCAAACATGAAACCTTCTATTTATTTTTTTTCTGCATGTCTTTTCTTGTGAAACTCACTCATTTCTTATACTCATATGTACATCTTGTTTTTCACATCTATGTGCTCTCTAAGTAGAGATAAAAATCATGTAGACCTAGCACATTATATAATTTCACATAAGCTACTACAACTAAATATTTTTCTAAAGAATAATATCAAAATTAAACATGATTCCAGAATTCCCATAGCTTTACCAAACATTGTTGCATCAATTGCGTTGTTCACTAAGTGATCCAAACATGCGAAACCAATTTTTTTTTGCAGATTCTGTCTTTTGCTGTGAAACTCACTCATTTCTTCTACTCATATGTAAATATTGTTTTTGACTATAATTTTTTTGCCAAGATCTCTCTACTCACCCTCCAAAATTGTTCACTTTAAATAGTAATTTCTTATTATAACCGACTAAAACTCTACATCTTCCACTAATATTTTACTAACTCATGAATTTATTGTCAATTAAAGGAATAATTCATATTAATGTTATATACTTCCCTTTTAATATTGCATAAATGTTACATCATGAAGAATTTCAAAAGGTCTAATAATTATTTTCTGTTTCAAAAAGGAATTAGATTAAAGACAACTAAATTAGGTTTCTAGCAATTTTAATGATAATAATAATAATAATAAAAAAATACAATTTCATTGTAAGCAAGTATATCTTAAAATAGTCTAATGAGATTTGTCATAATATATAGATGTCTTTGAAATCAAAAAAGAAGAAATAAAAAAAACCTACATCTCATGAATTTAAAATAAGTAGTGATTATTTAAAAAAATAAAAATGATGTCTAATATTAAATTGTATAAAAGATAAAATTAAAATATATTTTATATGAGAAATATTCAATTTTTATATACAAATTTTATATATATATATATATATGATGTACTATTTATATGAAAATTATTTCCAAATAGTAAAAAAAATTGAATTAACTTTATTCCATCATAATGATATTCCATAAAAAAATTATATAAATAGTAACACCTTGTTTTCTTGTGACTTAGTAAAGTTATGACATTAGTTTAGAATGACTAATAATTAAAACAAATATAAATTCGAAAAATCAATATATATATATATATATATATATATTAATATTTTTATTGATGGTATATATAGATAAAGATAAATAAATAAGCTAAATAAAATATAAGAGAACTATTAAAACAAAATTTAAATTAATAAAGCCAAAGTAACCAAAAGTTTTCTTTTTGACCAAAAGTAACCCAAAGATTAACCATCGCCCAGTATTCTTTTTTCCTTTCTAAAAATAAAAGAGGAAAATACACTATTCTTACAACAAAAAATCCACGAAAATTATAAATAAATATAAATATAGAAGTGAACACAATTTTTCTTAAAAAGATATGAAGCTAAAGTCTACGTTTTTTTTATGTTTCATGTGGTTTTTATTTTTATAAATAATAAAATAATGCTCAATTCTCCTAGTCATCAAACTTTATGTCTTTTTATTTTTATTCAACTCATATCAATACACTTATTGTCTTTAATTATATAATAACTGAAAAAATATAAAGGGTCTTAATAATTTAGCCTTAATATGTAATCATTAATATAAGTCTCCTTATATGTGTAAATTATAAAAAGATATTAGTAATAATTGAAAATCTAATTGAAAAATTAATGAGGATGATGTGGAGCATCTTAGAGGCTTGGAAAAAAGCTTCCTTTAGATATTTATATAGATATAGATATAGATATATGGAATTTGAAAGCTATGAGACATCTATTGTTAATAATAATGTGAGTAGTGGGATTTTAATTGTTTAATGTAAATAGAGAGAAGTTGATTGTGTAGGCTTAAGTGGGTATGTAATATAGATAGACTCTCCAATTGAAGCATAATAACAATTTATGCATTTACTTTGGGGGAAGTAGTGGTTTTTTTTTTTTCATATTAATTTAGTATTATTTATTTTTTTACTTTGTATAGGTAATAAAGATAAATAAATAAATTTTAAATTAAGTCAAAATTTGGAGAAGCATCTTAGAGCTTGGGAAAAAGGTTGGTATTTTTTTTTAATAATTTATTGAATTTTTAGCTGGAATTATTAAATTTGTATACACATAATTATAATTTGTATGGAGATAATTATAATTATTATGTTTTTCAGAATAATTTTATGAACATAATTATAATTATTATGTTTTTCAGAATAATTGTAATGATATTTAAACTGAAAATATTTGTTAAAAATTTGAGTAAAGCATGTGTTAATATTGTAGCGTAAATCATGTGTAAACTAATGTTATAGTTGGTCTGTTTTTTTCTGTATAAATAAAATAATAGTGTTAGTCATTAAACTTGAAGTTTTTTTATTTTTCTTCAAGTGATAGTATTTGTCTATATTAATTTTTTAATTTTTGAATTAAACTTGAAGTTTTTTTATTTTTCTTCAAGTGATAGTATTTGTCTATATTAATTTTTTAATTTTTGAAAGAATATAAAGGGTCTTAATAACTTAGTAATATGTAATCATGAAAGTAAGTCTCCTTTTATGTGGGAATTATTAAAAATATATTAATATAGTTAAAAATCTAATTGGAAAATAAATGAAGATGATGTGGAGCTTCCTAAAGCTTGGAAAAAAGCTTCCTTTAGATATTTACTAGGAGATAATCCCGTGCGATGCACGGGTTTATATAAAATATTTTTAAGGATATAATTAAAATAGGTATAATTATAAATAAAGGAACGCCAATTTTCATACCATTTATTAATATATTAATTTTCAAACTTACATAGAGAAAATGAAAATTCAATTTAATATAAATAATTAGTTTAGTATTATTTGATGTTAATAAATATTATAAGGGCGGTTCATGTTGTAATGATTAGTCGAAGCGAATAAATTACTATGAATTATTAACGACTTCTCTCTTGTAATAGACCAAATTAGACAACAATTCGGAAGTTTTCTAATTTAGAATAAGTTTTTGAAATTGTTTTCTAATTTATATTTCAATGGTGGAAGTTTTTAATTAAATAAAGGATTCTAAAAAAAATATGAAATAAGTAAGCACAATATGAGTGCAAAATAGTAGACAATGCTTACAAACAATCAAAAAAAGTTATATAAGAAAAATTAAAGAAAACGAAATACGTTGTTTTATTTACATTATGAAAATGATGTTATGAAGTTTAACATTCATTCATACGGCCAAGGTTTCGTTCTTTCATATATACCATATTTACTTAACTTAATATTTTTTTGATTCCAACCAATATTGTTGGCTACTAATAATATAAAACAACTATGCATTTACGATGACGATAAACAACCATTAAAATTTAATGATAACATAAAATGACAATTTAGTTAGGGTCACAAACATAATAAATTTATGATGGTACAAATTTGTTGACGAAATATTGTTAAATTTTTGATGTGGAATCTTTTTTTTCCATTCAGATAAATCTTATTGAATTTCACTCTCGGCCTTTTGTTGGATATTTTTGATTCTTCATTGGATTGCAACCTGGAAAATTAGATATTTTTTGTTAGGTAACATTTTTTAACACAAAGGAAATTAGATTTCTCTACACGTCACCTTAATGTTCTCCTCTTTTTGTGTGTTTTTGGAGTTTGAATGATGGGAGACCCATTTGAGGAACCACTTGGACAGTCATTATTGTCTTCTTTCTCAATCTTATCTTGCAATCTAATTAAATTTCAACATTAAAATAACAACTACCTTTATAATAGGCTTTAGAATTTTACTGGTCGTAAAATATTTTCTTCCATGATTTTAAAAGTAGAAACGCATCTTAACTTGAAAAAAAATAAATGTGGCTGGAACCAAGGATATTCAAGAGCTATTGAGGTAAGTTCTAATTATCTCCATTTCCATACTTTAAAAAAAGTTAAAACATATTAGTAGTGAAGTTGATATATGGTATGATTCGGTAAAGTATATATGTATGGAGATTGTTAGATAAATTCAATTTTTACATAAAGTGAACATCTAAATATAATCATGGTTATGAACCTATATACATACTAATAAAATAAACATTTTATTTATTTTATTAGTAGTATATAAAGACTATAAAAATATGTAGAAAGTAAAACATAACAAATTATTCTGGGAAGAAGGTTAATGTAACATCCCCAATTTCGTTAATTTCAAATTAAGAAATTTAACGAATGATTTATTACTCGAATAGGTAATAAATCAAGTCACGGATATGAGGATGTTACGAAAGCAATTTATAATTGCTAGAGTAAATAATTTAAATGCATAACTGAGTGGAAATTAGAACACTAAGGGTATTTTAGTCTTTACACCACTCACCCTAAATGAGTTCTAAGACACCAAAAATATCCAAACAGTCTCTCATTACTCACTTGTGTGAAATAAAGTAAGAGATAAATTGAGAGAGAGGGAGAGAGAACGGATAAGAGAAAGAAAAAGAAAGGGAAAGTAAGAGAGAGAAAGAAAGAAATAAAGAAAGAAACAAAGAAGAAATGAAAGAAAGGAAAAGCAGAGAAAGGAAAGGACCGAGAAGAAGAAAGAAAGAATGGAGGAAGAAAGAAGGAGGAGGAACCGAGGGAAAGGAAAAGGTGAAGGGCCAAGATCTTCATGGATCTTCAATAATAGTAAGTGATTTCTTCACCATTCAACTCCATTTTCAATTCTCTTTCCAATGATACAAATTTCATGAACTAATTTCTCCTCAATCTCACTTTACCATTGTTGCCTATTCAAGCTCTAAGTTAGAAATTAACGGAATTTTGGGTATTTGATTGCACGTCGTAGATCTTGAAGCTAGATTAAAGTTTGGAAAGCTTGGGTTGAGCTAAATTTACATTGGAGTGCGGTTCTAGAGTTTCGGAATGGACCCAGAGCGCGTTAAGTGGTTTTGGAGCAATTGGATTTCGAGAAGTTTTCGGTATTTCGTGATTTTCATCACGATAGGTGAGTTTTACTCACGTTAGGGAATTTTAAAATGTGTTTATGTGTTATGTTTGAGCGGTTTTCGAAATTTGGAGTTTCGCAAATTTTTCGAGTCAAAAAGCGGTATTTTACGAAAATCTCGTGTGTCGGAAATTTTAAGAGAAACCATATGATTTTGATTGTTGAATTGTATTGCTGGACTGAATATATGTGTCTTTGTAGGCATGCGTGGTTGAATTGGATTGAAATACGATTTGGGATCGATCGGAGAACGAAACGCAACGGAATTGGGCACTAAGTTGAGAAGTTCCTGTGTCCCCAATATCCAATGTTTCGTTTCGACGCTCCGTTCGGCTTCAAACTTCTTTTGAATCCTTTTCCTAACCACCCATAGCATATGTGGATGATAATGTGTGCTTTGTCTGTGGTTTTAAAGTTGTTTGGTGTAATTCGGTTGAATTTTCAAATCTCTTGGAAAACCGTAAATTTTGTATATGTGCGGGAATTAATGATTTTTGAACAATTGATGTCTGGACTGGTTATACAGGTAAATACATTATTTTGGGATGTCCGTATTACGAGGAAACTCAGTCGAATTTTAGTTAGAAATTTTGTTAGCAATTTTATGTAAATCCAAAGTGGTTTTGAAATAACGATTAATGTGATGATTATTTCAAAAAACGGTAAAATTTAGAATGCGTGTAGGAACCAAATGTTTTCTAACTTAAATGTTGGTAGTCGGATTTTCATGGCGTGTGCGGATAATAATATGTTATTGCAACATATTATGCATTGAGTTATAATCCGGTATATATATATTATATCGTGTATATGAGACGGCCCAATGCGGGTATACTATGATTAGAGGATATTTCGGTATATGATCAATATCGAAATTAGGTTTCGGCGGTGGCGACCCGAGCTCGCAAGCATACTAGGCGGGGAAGTCATGAGCCCCAAACCTAGGCCTTCAGCGATAGGGTTCACCGGATTAGCGGATGTGCGATCGGTGTTATGCTCGGATGAATTATTGTACATAGCGATTTGCTCGATGATAGGGTTCACTTGCTATTATTGTGCAATTGTTGGGCGTTATGAATGCACTTTGTGTGTGCATTTGACGATCCGCATTTGTGTGTGTGCGATTTGTATTTAGCACCGCGTGTGTGCGATCGGTATTGTGCGTGGTTTACTAATTAAATCACGAAGTAAACAAATGTTTTATAAATAGACCGAGTGATAGGTGAGGGGTCACGGTAAGACTCAACGAGATTTGTTATCTCACCCTACAAATGTTGTTGCTTTTCAGTTAACGAGGAAGAAGAAGAAGGTTGTATGGCACGAGTAGGTGGCATGCTCGAGGTGAGAAGATTGAATATTTAGTCTTCCTTACGTCTTTATGTTTTCCTTGTTACTTTTGTATTAGTTTATGACTTAAATTTGTTTAAGTTATTTATTGGTTTCCGATTTCCTTGTAGAGATTCATATCTAAGTAAGGAAATTTATACTCTGATGTAAGCTAATATGTATGTTTTGGTATTTCTATTGTTTAGAAATACTAGGGTGTTACATTTTGGTATCGAGGCGGTTCGACCTAGTCGGACGTAGAGACACTTATGGTCAGAGAGGTTAGATAAGTCGGCTAGGGACTTAGGCGGTTAAATGTCGAAACCTTTCGAAGATATTATGTGATGTATTGAGTCGAGATCCACTCAATGTTTCATATGAGTTCTTGAGAATGATGACAATTATTTGCCTAAACCCCAAAAAATGTCCAAACCCTACACCATAGGAATTACGACCTTCTCGGTTTATCGAGCACGCAATGGAAGCAAAGGGCTACGATTGGTGTTCGAAGTAAGTAGTGGGCAGCCAAATTGGTTCGAGAAAACGTAGTAGGCGAATGTTCAATCGATGAACTAAGTGCAATTATAGAATTGCGGTGGAAGTTATTGTAGGTCCTTCAGGAACTACAATTAAGAAAAAACCTTTAGGCGCGATAATCTTTGGTATCCTAAGATCTGTTAAGATTAACTAACACCAAAATCGACCATTGATTAGTTAGTCTATCAGTTACCGAAATACGGTTTTACGATAACCTTACCTTATGGTTAGAGTAAACCCCGACTTATGTCGCGATTAGAGACATTCTTTCGGATAATCGCAAGTATTGATCGAGTTCTTTTCCTCTAAGCCACATTTCAAAATGCCATGAATCGATCTAGTAAGGCGTAGTGCAATCTCGATGATCGCGACAGCGAGAATCACCTAATGTTGATTAAATTAGTTCGATTACGGTTTACGAACCAAGTTCCATTCAAGATGAGATTAGTAGGTTATGGTAACCGAAATAACCTTATTATTTCCTTGGGATTATGAGAAAGCCAATATTGGTCCGTGAGAAATTTTAAATCGAGTTCTCCGACTTGTTTTATTCATAACTTCTAATCCGGAACTCCGATTTTTATGTTCCGTGGTGCGTTGGAAAGCTAACGAAAATGTCTACACATCTGAGTAGGTTGTGAACCAATTGTTCAGTTGTATTCTGAAGTATACTTCTACCTTACTCTAAGTGGTTGTAGGCCATAAACTTCAATTGAGGCTTGGGAAGTTGAAAGAGGACTTCCAGTCATTAAGAATAGATTCCTAGATGCCGGTTTAGAATTATAAATGTTGTAGTTTTTGGAGATTTATTTCTCGGAAATGATCATTAGAGTTATAGTCTTTTCAACACTCATCAGAGTTTTCAAAAGCTAATGACAATGAGGCATTTCACTAGTGTACTACATGGGTAGAACTTTCGATTACTTAAAGTATTGGAAGTATTGTTGTCCTATCGGAAGACCGAATCAACTAAGTGTTAAATACGTGATTCCTTGTTAGGCAAAACACATTCCTTACCTAATGGAAACTCTAGGAGTTATGGTTATGTTTGGATGTTGTGAAGTTCGGAGAGGGGTAGGATCAAAGGAATGCGTAAAATAGTGAGAATTGTTCTCTGAACCAACGCCGGATGCATTGTCTTGTGCCGTTGGATTCCGTGAAAGAATATTTTTATGTTGTTCATTTCTCCGATGCTACAACTAGCTCAACTCTGTGATTAATCCAAGTATGAACCTTCCACCTAGAGTAGTCAACAGTATCGTAGTATAGAACAAAGTTCAAAATTTTCTAGTAAGTTCTGCTTAGCTAGGAAAGCTGTTATGTATCAAACGAGAGATCTATGTTGTTAGGTTCTCTGGTGCTTAAGTAACTGAATTATAGGCTCAATTCAAAAAAAAATCAGTCAAGAAATGTTGCTTTGCATGGAAGGTAGCTGGTTCAACTCTCACTCGTCTTTATTCAATGAAACAAAGTCAAAGGGCTTTGACCTGTAATCCATCTTCAATGCACGAGATTTTCGGTTCATAAGCTACATTATCAACTCTTATCGTTATTAGTTACTACCATTAATGATTCTTGAGTTAGTAACATTTGAATAATATTATTAACAGTCCTAATCTAAAGAATATTTTGATATTTGTGATAGGTACATCCTTGTATCACTATTATTGATGGAATCTAAGTGAATGAATAATAGATTCGATCGAGGGAATGGTTGGTTCTAGAGTAGTCATCGACTTATGGGTTTTGAAAGATTATCCGGATTTTGGAATTGAGTTTGAAGAATGAGTCACGAGGTGAAGATATGTCTTATTAATATGTCGGGTTAGCAAAGAAGCAAACACCTATGGGTAAGTGGGAAAATTATTTTATATTCAAACGTTTTCAAGAAAACTTATACAAAACCTTTACCCATTGGTGAGTCAGTTATGAACACTGTAGTGACAGAAGGGTAATGTTACCTAGTCTTCCCACAAGTTGGGGTGTTCCGGGTGACTTGTTGAAAGGAAAGATGGGAGCGGGAGATCGGGTATGGATTACTTGAGTTCGGATGGACAAAGTTACTATTAGGAATAAGTATCCTTGCCAAGTATAGATGATTTGCATAATCGGCTTTGAGGTGCAAATGTGTTTTCAAAGATCGGTCTAAGATCGGGTTATATTTAGTTAAAGGTTAGGGCTTTAGATATTCCGAAGACAGCTTTCCATACTAGATATGGACATTACGAGTGAGTAGTGATGCCCTTCGGTCTAACTAATGCTCCTACGGTATTCATGAATTACATGAACTGAGTTTTCCACCCGCATTACCTAGACTAGTTGATGAAATGTTCACGATAACAATTTGGTGTACACTAAGATTATCATGGATCATGATCAACATCTCGATATGACTCTGAATGTACTCAGGGGAGAAATGATAGGCGAATCCTTGAAGTGTGATTTCTAGATGTCCGCGACCGAAAGTTCGAAACATGTGGTGTCCCAATCGTGTGTAGCAAGAGAGCCCACAGTAAAAGAAAAAGTTGTATTGGAATTGGAGTGACCGTAAATGCATAATGTAGTAAGTGGTACAATGGTTAAAGAGTTGGTTGGGTACAAAAGGATGGGAAACTAATTGGTTTGTATAGTAGGTTATCCAAGATTCTCACAATGGTTATTTCACTCATTTGGTCACCTCGTAAAGGTCGATCGTTTGAATGAAATTTCGATGGTGAAGAATGTTTCTAGAGTAGAAAGGCGGGTTGATTTGCTTTCAATCTTTATCTTTCTGAATCTGTCCTCGGGATTTCAAATGCTCGATGACGCATTGGGAAGAGTTTAGGCGGTGTTTTGATCTTTGAATCAACAAGAGATAGCTTATGCTTTCACGTAAGAGAAGCATCATGAGAAGGATTCTCCGACTCATGATTTTAAATAGGGATCTATTGTGTATGCCTTGAGAATTGGAAATAGCTCGAGTCGGCAAAAAGGAATAAACCGATAGTGTTGAATCGATGATCTGTATTGTAAGAATTTCGTCAACCGTTGAGTTAGAATGGATGGATCTTTGATTAATTCGTCATTTAAGCCATATCCAAGTAATATCTTAGATCATGGAGAGTAGACACTTGGACGAGAACAATTACGATTATTTAAGTTGTTTGTAATCGTTTTTAAATAGATGATGTTATGTGGGAATTGAAGAACGATATGCGGATTAGATATTCGTATATGTTCTCTTGAAGTATGTTTGTCAAATTTTGAGGACAAAATTTTTCAAGTTGGGGTGATTGTAACATCCCCAATTTCGTTAATTTCAAATTAAGAAATTTAACGAATGATTTATTACTCGAATAGGTAATAAATCAAGTCACGGATATGAGGATGTTACGAAAGCAATTTATAATTGCTAGAGTAAATAATTTAAATGCATAACTGAGTGGAAATTAGAACACTAAGGGTATTTTAGTCTTTACACCACTCACCCTAAATGAGTTCTAAGACACCAAAAATATCCAAACAGTCTCTCATTACTCACTTGTGTGAAATAAAGTAAGAGATAAATTGAGAGAGAGGGAGAGAGAACGGATAAGAGAAAGAAAAAGAAAGGGAAAGTAAGAGAGAGAAAGAAAGAAATAAAGAAAGAAACAAAGAAGAAATGAAAGAAAGGAAAACAGAGAAGGAAAGGACCCGAGAAAGAAGAAAGAAAGAATGGAGGAAGAAAGAAGGAGGAGGAGGAACCGAGGGAAGGAAAAGGTGAAGGGCCAAGATCTTCATGGATCTTCAATAATAGTAAGTGATTTCTTCACCATTCAACTCCATTTTCAATTCTCTTTCCAATGATACAAATTTCATGAACTAATTTCTCCTCAATCTCACTTTACCATTGTTGCCTATTCAAGCTCTAAGTTAGAAATTAACGGAATTTTGGGTATTTGATTGCACGTCGTGAGATCTTGAAGCTAGATTAAAGTTTCGGAAAGCTTGGGTTGAGCTAAATTTACATTGGGTGCGGTTCTAGAGTTTCGGAATGGACCCAGAGCGCGTTAAGTGGTTTTGGAGCAATTGGATTTCGAGAGTTTTCGGTATTTCGTGATTTTCATCACGATAGGTGAGTTTTACTCACGTTAGGGAATTTTAAAATGTGTTTATGTGTTATGTTTGAGCGGTTTTGAAATTTGGAGTTTCGCAAATTTTCGAGTCAAAAACGGTATTTTACGAAAATCTCGTGTGTCGGAAATTTTAAGAGAAACCATATGATTTTGATTGTTGAATTGTATTGCCTGGACTGAATATATGTGTGCTGTAGCTGTGCGTGGTTGAATTGGATTGAAATACAGTTTGGGATCGATCGGAGAACGAAACGGAACGGAATTGGGCACTAAGTTGAGAAGTTCCTGTGTCCCCAATATCCAATGTTTCGTTTCGACGCTCCGTTCGGCTTCAAACTTCTTTTGAATCCTTTTCCTAACCACCCATAGCATATGTGGATGATAATGTGTGCTTTGTCTGTGGTTTTAAAGTTGTTTGGTGTAATTCGGTTGAATTTTCAAATCTCTTGGAAAACCGTAAATTTTGTATATGTGCGGGAATTAATGATTTTTGAACAATTGATGTCTGGACTGGTTATACAGGTAAATACATTATTTTGGGATGTCCGTATTACAGAGGAAACTCTGCCGAATTTTCGTTAGAAATTTTGTTAGCAATTTTTATGCAAATCCAAAGTGGTTTTGAAATAACGATTAATGTGATGATTATTTCAAAAACCGTAAAAATTTAAATACGTGTAGGAACCAAATGTTTTCTAACTTAAATGTTGACTGGTCGGATTTTCATGAGCGTGTGCGGATAATAATATGTTATTGCAACATATTATGCATTGAGTTATAATCCGGTATATATATATTATATCGTGTATATGAGACGGCCCAATGCGGGTATACTATGATTAGAGGATATTTCGGTATATGATCAATATCGAAATTAGGTTTCGAGGCGGGTGACGACCCAGAGCTCGCAGCATACTAGGCGGGAAGTCATGAGCCCCTAAACCTAGGCCTTCAAATGATAGGGTTCACCGGGATTAGCGATGTGCGATCGGTGTTATGCTCGATGAATTATTGTACATAGCGATTTGCTCTCGATGATAGGGTTCACTGCTATTGTGCAATTGTTGGACGTTATGAATGCACTGTGTGTGCATTTGACGATCAGCACTGTGTGTGCAATTTGTATTTAGCACTGTGTGTGCAGTCGGTATTGTGCGTGGTTTACTAATTAAATCACGAAGTAAACAAATGTTTTATAAATAGACCGAGTGATAGGTGAGGGTCACGGTAAGACTCACGAGATTTGTTATCTCACCCTACAAATGTTGTTGCTTTTGATTAACGGGGAAGAAGAAGGTTGTATGGCACGAGTAGGTGGCATGCTCGATGAAAGATTGAATATTTAGTCTTCCTTACGTCTTTATGTTTTCCTTGTTACTTTTGTATTAGTTTATGACTTAAATTTGTTTAAGTTATTTATTGTTTTCGATTTCCTTGTAGAGATTCATATCTAAGTAAGGAAATTTATACTCTGATGTAAGCTAATATGTATGTTTTGGTATTTCTATTGTTTAGAAATACTAGGGTGTTACAGTTAATACCTTGCGAGAAGGAAGAACTCCTTTATTTTGTGGTAATTGGCTGATGAGAAACAACTATGAAGAAGTAGAGAGAATGGTACTTGTGGTTAGAAACTATATATATTCCCAAGTTGAAACTGTAAGTCCATATTAATAGGGATATCAAGTGATTTACAAACGGTTGTACTGTTATTGTCATATAGAATTATTGGAACTTAGTTATGGTGGATATAAATGTAAATGGCAAGAAAAAGGGGTATAGACATTGGATAAGCTCAACATGTTCATTAGTTAACCAATTAAGTCAGGCCAAAGTGAGTTTTACTTTTCTTTTTAAAATAGTGATTAAAAAAATACATAAGTCAATTAATTATATGAAAGTGCACTTATCAAAAAACAATTATATGAAAGTGCAAGGTACATCCTTTTGGAAAGGGAAACTTTTTTATCGATCAAATTGAAAAAATATAGTCAAATCATTAGTATACTTACCTAAGAGCCAAATACATTACATTCGATAACTCGCATAACTAAAAAAAGCATTCATATATTCATTAAAGGTGGGAAGAAAAATAACGGAAAAAATAAATTTGAAGAAATAAGTAATTGTAAATGGGCATGTATTCCTACTTTATAAATCAACCTTTCGTTTCATAGGATATAACTGATGCTTTACATGATTAATAGTAATGAGAGGAAAATATAGTGAATCACTATATATTATCAATTAAATCATTTCAATTCTAATTCTACTTCTAAATCTAATCTAAATATACATTATAAAATCAATTATGGAATATTAATAATTCAGATGAATTATAATAATTATAATTACAATAATTATAATAATTAGCTTTTCATTTGGTCTAAAAAATAGCTTTTATGCATGATATCTCTAATATTTAATGAAATTAAAAATTTAATTTCAAACGAAAACAATTAACTCATTAAATTTTATTTTAATACTAAACATTTTTTCAAAAGAAAATATTATAAAAAATTCTCTAACGTATCACACTACCGAAAATATTTATTTTTTTAATTTTCATAAGTTATCAATGGAAAGTCATGTATTTTTATACTTGTAATATAAAAAGTCATGAATTATATCCACTAAGAGTATCATTTAATAAGTTAGTGGTAATAGTAATCATGAATTTAAGTCTCCTTCATGTGTAAATTATAAGTAATATTAATATAATTAAAAATCTAATTGAAAAATTAATAAAGATGATGTGGAGCATCCTAGAGCTTGGAAAAAAGCTTCCTTTAGATATTTATATAGACTAGAGGAATGCCCGTGCGTTGCACGGGTTGTTATATTTTTTCAAATTTAATTTATTAACTTTTTTTCATAAATATATAATTAAAAGTATAAATCATGTTTTTTAAAAGTTAGTATAATATATAATATAAATATGAGTTAAAATTTTTAGATAAATTATAAATTTTAGACGTTCCTTATATAGTGTGTGTGGTTTGTAATATAAATAATTGTTAATAGTTTTTATGAGATTATCTGTTTCGAAATATTATTTTATTATTAAAGTGAAATGAATAGAGAAAGTTCTTTCAAAACTGTTGAGAAAAATTGTGGAGTTTCCTTTGGGGATTCCTTTTCATAGATAGATAGATAGATATGGTATAAATATTTGTAAATACATTTTCATGTTAATTACTTTTTAGCTTAATACAATATTTTTCATTATATTTAGTAAGAAGATTATAATACTATTTAATATGTGGAATTTAGTGGCGTAAATTTAAAATATAGATATATAAATATCTATGGTGAAAGATAAATCATAGAAAGCAAAAGTTACTACTTGTCTTATTTTCATCACCAATTAATAATTCATAAATTGAAATTTAAAATAAAATGAAATTCAACATAAAAGTGAAGTTAAAGAATTTTGATATAAAATTGAATTTAGAAAACAATAATAATAAACAAATACATTCTCTATTATTTAGAAAACAATAATAATAAACAAATACATTCTCTATATATGGTATTTAGTATTTACAATATTAAATAGAATTATTATTTTAAAAAATAATGATAATAATTTTTCTACAATGTATAATCTAAAAGGTTAAACATATTTTTGGTCTTTAAAAATTTTACAAATTGTGCTTTTAGTCCCTATAAAAGTTTACTTACTTTTATTCCCCATTATTTTCCTCATTCAATGCTTTTAGTCTTATAACTTTTAATTGGGGCCTTTTAGAGCATCTCTAAGCGCTATTATAAGTCATAAGGGACTAAAAGCATTGACAAGTACATGTGGGGCTAAAAGTGAGTGAATTTTTTATAGGGACTAAAATAAAAATTGCAATTTTTAGGAACTAAAAACATATTTAACTTCCTTCAAAAAAAACATATTTAACTCTATTATTAATAAGCAATAGGTTATCAATACACAATCTTGTATAAAAATTATATTAGAGAAAACATCTCATTCAAAATAATAATCAATATTTTATTTAGTTTATTTTACACTCATTTATTTTATCATTTATGTAATTATATCTACTTAACTTAATGTTGCAAATAAAAAAAGTAAAATGCACGTGTATCATAATCTTTTAAATTTTTCTAAACTATTTAATTAATAATATTCAGTTTCATCTAATTATTTTAAAGAAAATTATTAAAATAATAAATTTTGGTAAATATTATAATATGTATTTTAATTATTCTTTAAGCTTTTTTCTTAAAATATAATTGATAAGTATTAGTGTAACGGTCTAGGCAATCAAGAAGATACCAAGGAGCAAGAAATAACTAAAGTAAAAACCAAATGCATTATTAAATTACCCACTACAATTTAACACTAATAACACACTAAGGTTTATTTAATGTAGCCATGTCTATTAATTGAATCAGTTATCACCCGCATCAGCCTAACGAAATCACTTGTTGAATACAAATAAACAAACCAAAAAAAAAATATCATCATCAGAATTTGTAGCCTTATCTTTTTATCCTCCAAGCCTTATTATATATTGACAAAATAGATCTAGAAGTCGGTGTAAACATGATTACAAAAAGATCAATTTATAACCTACACAAACACACATGTATCTAAAATAGCTAGAATCTTCTATAGACAGTCTGGGGAACTCTTATTAAAAGTTTTATACGGATTCAATTACCGATTTTCAAACTGACACGACCCAAAAGGAACTTCCGAAACTCACACAAACAACCTAGAAAAGTCTATAATTTTATCTCCTACAATATAAATCTCCATGAGAAGCATTGGATAAAGAACAATATATACAACAATCACATATAGATTTAAAGTAATTTGATCGCCTACAATTAACTCTTCATGAGAAACATCACACAAACAAAACAACAATATTCAACAATCACAAATTGAGAATAACTCTCCCAACTTGCAAGGAAATGAAAAAAAATGAAGTGACTCAAACTTAGAGAACATCAAAAACAAACTCACTACACTAATGACACTAACTCAACATAAAAGGGGAATGAAATTAAGAGGAGTAGGTAGGGTGTGTGAGTGTGTAGAGTTTATATAGTTAGTAAGAATGTGACTTTTAGAGTCCAATAGTTATAAGTGATTAATAATAGTAATATAATATTAATGTCATCTGTTTTTTTAGGCCTAGTGGAAATTAAAATAGTGGTTATAAATGCTTTTCAAATAGTGTACTTTTTTTAGGAATACAAATAGTGTTTATTTATAAATGTAAAGCACAATTTATTTAAAACAAAATAATGCTCAATTCTCCTAGTCATCAAATTTTATGTCTTTTAATTTTATTCAACTCATATCAATACACTTATTGTCTTTAATTATATAATAACTGAAAAAATATAAAGGGTCTTAATAATTTAGCCTTAATATGTAATCATTAATATAAGTCTCCTTATATGTGTAAATTATAAAAAGATATTAATATAATTGAAAATATAATTGAAAAATTAATGAGGATGATGTGGAGCATCTTGAGAACTGGAAAAAGCTTCCTTTAGATATTTACTTAGGAGAATACTGCATGATGCATTTAGTGTTATATAATTTTTTTCTTTAATTTTATATAGATTTTATACAAATATATACATGTTTGTCGATATAAATTATGTATTTTAAAAATATAGTATTACATTAATATATTTTTATTTATGCCATATTCTTATATAGTGTATTTTTAATATGCACAATTGTCCAAATTTTAGTGAGCTTAATTGTTGAAAATAAAATCTTACTAAACTTCATTTTACTTAGTAATAATAAATGCCATTCTATTTAATATCTTGAATTTATGAGCATGAATTTTAATAATAAAGACATGTGAAAAATAATATAAATAATAAGAATATTTTTGATATAGAATTTTTTAATATGTGTAAGACAAAGAAGAAAAATAATAATGATAATAATTGAAGATCAATACTAATGAGAATATTTTTGATATAACATATAGCCTAAATAAACACTACGTAAAAAAATTCTTTTGTTTAAAAACAAAAATAATGGTTTAATATGTGAAAGTTTAAAGATGAAAATAATGAGATTTTATATTTCTTTTAAAACATTAGAATAAAAATAACTAAGTTATACTAAGAAAGTGATCATAATATATTGATAAACATGTTTGGAAGTGACTTACATTTGTAATGTGCGTCTCTCGCATTTGCTTTTCTCTTATAATGTTATTCTATTTTTATTTTCTTCTTCCAAATTTCAAAGGACATCCTCTAAATATTATTATTATATTAAGCTTGGATGAGTTTAAATTAAATAAGTTCATTGTAACACCCTCATATTTCTATCTATTAGAAATACTAAAGTGTACAACTTAGCATACATCGAGAGATAATATTTCCTGTTTAGATTTACATCTTACCGAAATAGCGGAAAACGATACATAACTTAAAACAAATTTAAGTTACAAATCGATACAAAGATACAAGGAAAAACCATAAATAGAACTAGAAGAACTACGTCTTCAATTTCTTCTCGTGCACGCCATCTACTCGTGCTTGTAAAGGAACTTCTTTCCTCTGTTTCTCTGTAAAAACAACAACATTTGTAGGGTGAGATAACAAATCTCAAATGAGTCTTACCGTGACCCCCTCACCTATCACTCGGTCCATTTATAAAACACTTATCCTTTCAAATAGATTATTTATGATGCACCCAATCCTCGCCGAATTGGTCAATAGCGTTGGAAGTTTCTTCTCAACCTAAGTGCGCCTTGACGCACTCCAATTCCTTTGCCGAATTGGTCAATAGCATTGAGAAGTTCATTCCAACCTAAGTACACCCATTTATTAGTAATTCAATATGAATTACAATACACAATCAATCAATGGTAATCCGTTAAATAAATTACATTAGAGTTCATAACCCAATTCTTGATGGCTATGTACAATTTAAATTACTTATCTATAGTTCATAGCCCAATTCTTGATGGCTATGCACTATCCTCTTTATTAATCTAGTACAACACCTTAAACCATTTTTCTTTTCTTCTGGTTTGCGGTGAACCCAATCCACTCACAATGAACAACCTCATATGGGCCTAGCTCGAGGGCTCATGACTTCCTCTCCCTAGTGTACTATCCTCTTGGGTCGTCACCCATAAACGATATAATTAAATATCATACCCGCATTGGGCCGTCTCCTATACACAATATAATTTAGACATCATACCCGCACTGGGCCTTTTTCTATATTCGATATAATTCATATACCGAAAACATAATTATATCTATGATATGTTTTAATACCATACTAGAACAATCAAGAACTTATATCACGGTCCAAGCATCACTTTATATTCAAAAGTTTGATTCTCACACGTATACTAGGTTTTACTTATCTTTCAAATATTCATAACATTAACCGCTTAATTCAAAACCACTTTGGATATGTATCGAAAAGTTCTAACCAAAATTCGGCAGAGTTTCCTCTGTAATACGGACATCCCAAAAATCATAATCACCTGAAAAACCAGTCCAGACATCATTTTATTCCAAAATCATTATTTCACACATATACAAAATTTTACGGTTTTCCAATAGATTTGAAAATTCAACCGATTCACACCCAACTTTAAAACACATCCAAACAAACAATATTCCACATAAATGCTCTAGGTGGTTAGGAAAAGGATTTAAAAGGAGTTTGAAGCCGAACGGAGCGTCGAAACGAAACATTGGATATTGGGAACATAGGAACTTCTCGACTTAACGCCCAATTCCGTTCCGTTTCGTTCTCCGATCGATCCCAAATCAGTATTTCAATCCTAAACAACCACGTCATGACCATACACACAAATATTCCAATCCGGCATATCAATTCAAAAATCAAAGCATTATGGTTTCGTTTTAAATCTTCAAACACGCGTCATTTTCGTAAAATAGCGTTTTTGACTCTAAAATTCTCGAAACTTCGAAATTTGAAAATCATTCAAACATAGTTCAAAAACGATGTTTAAATTCCTAAGCGAGTAAAACTCACCTATCGTGATGAAAATCACGAAATACCGAAAATGTCGGAATTTGCTCACGAACGAGAAACACACGAACCATCCCCGTATTCTCTCGAACTCAACCGAACACGATCCGGACACCTCCAACACTCCCAAACCGGCCAAAGCTACCCAAACCGAAATTCACTCAATCCAAGCTTCCAATTGAAACCCCTAAGCCGCAACTCCTCCAAATCACTATTCATCGCCTTCAAGCTTCAATTCACTATTCACCCATAATCCCAATTTGAACCCTAACCTTTTGATTCTTCACAAACCCCAAATGGACCTCAATATATGCACAATCCACCTTAAACTCGCTCCCAAACACCATTCAAAGCTTTCTTTGAGCTTGAACAACAAAACCTCCATTTTGAGCTTCAAATTCAAAATGGCAAAGTGAGAGAGAGTGTGAGTTGTTGATGATGATTTTGGTACCAAATCGAAGAGGATGATGAGGAGATCATTTTTGGTGAAGGAAGAATTGTGTTTTGATGAGTTTAAGGCTTCCATTTTTCCTCTTCTTCCTCCATACCCATTCTTCCTCTTCTCACGCCATTTCCTCTTTTTTCTCTCCTGTTCTGCTTTCTTTCTTTCTCTTTCTCTTATTTCTTTCTTATTTTATCACAAGTGTGGAATGAGAGAGTATTTTGGATACTTTTTGTGTCTCTAAATCATTTAACTAAGTCGTATAAATCCTAAAATACCCTTAGAGTACTAATTTCCACTCGGTTTATGCATTTAAATTATTGTCTCCTAAATTATAAATTGTTTTCAATCACAACCTCATATCCGTGACTTGATTTATTATTTATTCGGATAATAAATCACTCGTTAATTTCTTAATTTGAAATTAACGAAATTAGAGATGTTACAATCACCCCAACTTGAAAAATTTTGTCCTCAAAATTTGACAAACATACCTCAAGAGTATATATACGGATATCTAGTCCGCATATCGCCCTCCACTCCCAAATAGCTTCCCAGAACCAAAAACGATTACAAACTCCTTAAGCAATTGTAATTGTTCTCGTCCAAGCATTTTCTCTTCATGACCTAAGATATAACTTGGATTTGGTGAAAATGACGAATTAGTCAAAGATCAATCATTCCTAACTCCACAAATTGAGTGGGATTAGAATGTCTTTCCTCAATTAGGATACAAGAAATACTTCATTTAAATTGAACAATGCCCAAGATAAAACTATACAATACACTCGAGAACCGAGTTCCTTCACGCGCAATGCTCTACAGGTAACAATGGTTGATGTAACTCTTACAATTCGTAATCATCGATCCAACTCTAGTAGTCTACTCCTTTTGTCAACATAACCCTTTTTATCGACTCGAGCTATCTTCGCTTTTCACTATATACACATGAATTTGCCCATTACTAATCATGAGTTAGATAATTCTCCTCATGAGGCTTCTCTACATGGGTGCACAACTACCTCTTGTTGATTCAACATCAAACACATACTAAACCCTTTCCAAGGCGCCATTGTAATTTTAGAACTCGGGACTGATTCGTAAGAGTAAAGATTGAAGCGAACTCAACCCGCTTTTCAACTCTAGAACATACTTCACCATCGAAATTTCATTCGAACGATCGACCTTTACAAGTTAACCGAATGAGTGAATTAACTCATCGTGAGAATCTTCCGATAAACCTACTATACAAATCAATTAATTCTCATAACTCCTTACTTCGTGGACCGATAATTGGTAACTCCCAATTCATCACAAACTTCATCCTTACTAGAATCTACTCGCCATAACAGATCGGATACCACATATCCTTGACATTTCACTTCAAACCTCCCGAAATCGCACTTCGGAGGTTTAGTGTACAACTTCTTTACTCAAGTATATTCGCACAATGCGAGATGTAAGTCACGATCCACCATAGTCTTAATGTATACCAAGATGTTATCAATGAGAATTTCAACAATTAGTCTAAGTACGGGTGAAAAACTCGGTTCATGTAGTCCATGAATACCGTAGGAACATTAGTTAGACCAAAGAGCATTACTCACTCGTAATGTCCATATCTAGTATGGATAACTATCTTCTAATACCTAAGTCCTAACTTTTAATTAGAATAACCCACCTTAGACCAATCTTTGAAAACACTGCTTCACCTTGAAGCTAAACAACCTAAGCATAGATTCTCGACATAGATACTTATTCTTAACCATAACTTTATCCAACTGGAGGTAATTTATACCCGACCTCCTGCTCCCATCTTTTCTTTCCAACAAGTAACACAGGAGCACCCCAACTTGTGGGAAAACTAGGTAATATCATGTTCCGATTTCATGGGAATACTATACTATTAGAACTTCAGTTAAACTCATCACTTCATCGAATTCGTGACTATCTCACAAATGGTTAACGGTTTTGTAAAAATTTTCTTAGAAACATTTGAATGTGAAATAATCTTCCCACTTACCCATAGGAGTTTGTTTCTTTGCTAACCCGAAATACTAATAAGACGTATTTTCAACTCGTTACTCGATCTTGAAACTTGATTCCAAATCCGGATATTTTCACACACATGGACGGCTTTTCGTAACTCGGAAATCGGATGACTATTCCAAAACTAACCATTTTATTGAATCGAGTCTATTATCCATTCACTTGGATTCCATCAACACTAGTGATACAAGGATGTACCCATCCCACATATCAAAATGTTCTTTAGATTAGGGACTATTAATAATATTATTCCAATGTTACTAACTCAAGAACTAATCACGGTAGTTGCTAATGTAACTTGTGAACCAAAAATTTCATGCATTACAAATGGATTACGATCAAAGTCCTTTGACTTTATTTCATTGAATATAGGCAGTGATTGCTTAAACTAACTACCTTCCAATCAAAACAACATTTCTTGATGATCTGTTTGGAATAGCTTAGTCTTAAGTTACATTTTCTCGTAGTTAAAACTTCGTTAAAAGTATCACAAATACTCCTCGTACTCTCCTTCAAATTTGCGAAGACCATACAGCCTCTGTTATAACTATTATATACTTCAAAGACCTTTCATCATCATGGTCCTTGGGTCATTAACTAAGGTATGGATCATACGTCAAACAACTTTTCTAAAGCCAACCATTCTCTTGAATGGAGCCTAATACTCAAATATTCAAGCATAAAAGAATCTAACCACATAGATCCTCGCTGATACATAACCGCTTTCCTAGCTAAGTAGGACTTACTCTGGCGGAACGTTTATGTTTGGATTCATCACGAAATCAAACCAGCTTATTATAATTATCAAAGAAATAATCAAAATAGAAGGATTCTTCTCTACTTTAATCAAACGCACAAGATGATGCTTCCAACGTTGATTCCGAGAACAATTCTCACCACTTTAGTCATTCCTTTGGTCCCACAACTCTCCAAAGACCACAAACGTTCAAACATAATCATAACCTCTTTAACGTATCCATTTGGTATGGAACATATCTTGCTTAACAATAAGTAAGGTGTCTCACGCCACTTAATTACGCCTTACTATAGCACAACAACACTTTAAGAAATTGAATATTCCACCCTTGGATATCTTTGGTGACATACCTCATAATATATATATCAATCATCTTGAATATATTTTCCTCACATGTGACATCTCATTTCATTACTGTAGCTCATTTCTCAAAATCAAGCAACGATCCATTGCATAACTTGATTGGACACGAGTTTCGAAAATAGATTGAAAAGATATTCCTCAAGTTCCTCATCCGAAAGTTTAACATTAGCATCCAATATAGGTGCGTCTTTCAATCCAATAATCACTCTTTCCAGAAATATTACCGTAACGGGAATTGTTTGAAACCCCGTACATGTTACCATCAAAATCACCTATTGATCTTATCTTGATTAGGACTTGGTTGAAACCGTAACCAAAACTAATTCGATCCGCATTGGGTTACAGTAGCCAATTACGAGATTGCACTACAACTTACTAGATCGACTTATAGCATTTCGCGGTATGGCTTTTAAGGAAAAAGGAACCTTATCAATACTCGCAGCTATCCGAGAGAAACCTCTAACCGCAATCTAAGTCGGGTTTACTCTAACCATAAAGTAAGGTTATAGATGGAATAATATTTCCATAATCGCTAGATCGACTAATCAACGGTCGGGATATCGGGGCGATTAACCTTAACGGTCTTATGATACTATCATTATTCTTGCTCAAGGCTTTTCTTAATTGTAGTTCCCTGCAGACCTACGATAACTTCCACCGCAATTCCACAATTGCACTGGTTCATGATTGAACATTCGCCCACAATTTCCTCGAACCAATTTAGCCGCCCATTGCTTACTTCAAACACCAATCGTAGCCCTTTGCTTTCACTGCGTGCTCGATAAACCGAGAAGGCGCCGTAATTCCTATGGTGTAGGGTTTGGACATTTTCGGGCTAAGGCAACCAATCGTTATCATTCCCAGCACCTTGCATGAAAAATTGAGTTGATCAAGCTCAAAGCTTCACATAACATACCGGAAGGTTCTAACAATTGCTGTCACACAATTCTAAGTGACTCTATCTAATCTCTTGACCATAAGGTCTCTACGTCCGACTAGTCGAACCGCCTGATACTAAAATGTAACACCTCATATTTCTATCTATTAGAAATACTAAAGTGTACAACTTAGCATACATCGTAGATAATATTTCTGTTTAGATTTACATCTTACCGAATATAATGGAACGATACATAACTTAAAACAAATTTAAGTTACAAATCGATACAAAGATACAGGAAAAACCATAAATAGAACTAGAAGAACTACGTCTTCAATTTCTTCTCGTGCACGCCATCTACTCGTGCCGTAAAGGAACTTCTTTCCTGTTTCTCTGTAAAAACAACAACATTTGTAGGGTGAGATAACAAATCTCGGTGAGTCTTACCGTGACCCTCACCTATCACTCGGTCCATTTATAAAACACTTATCCTTTCAAATAGATTATTTATGATGCACCCAATCTCTTGAATTGGTCAATAGCGTTGGAAGTTTCTTCTCAACCTAAGTACGCTGACGCACTCCAATTCCTTGCCGAATTGGTCAATAGCATTGAGAAGTTCATTCCAACCTAAGTACACCCATTTATTAGTAATTCAATATGAATTACAATACACAATCAATCAATGGTAATCCGTTAAATAAATTACATTAGAGTTCATAACCCAATTCTTGATGGCTATGTACAATTTAAATTACTTATCTATAGTTCATAGCCCAATTCTTGATGGCTATGCACTATCCTCTTTATTAATCTAGTACAACACCTTAAACCATTTTTCTTTTCTTCTGGTTTGCGGTGAACCCAATCCACTCACAAAGGAACAACCTCATATGGGCCTAGCTCGAGGGCTCATGACTTCCTCTCCACTAGTGTACTATCCTCTTGGGTCGTCACCCATAAACGATATAATTAAATATCATACCCGCATTGGGCCGTCTCCTATACACAATATAATTTAGACATCATACCCAAGATTTGGGCCTTTTTCTATATTCGATATAATTCATATACCGAAAACATAATTATATCTATGATATGTTTTAATACCATACTAGAACAATCAAGAACTTATATCACGGTCCAAGCATCACTTTATATTCAAAAGTTTGATTCTCACACGTATACTAGGTTTTACGGTCTTTCGAAATATTCATAACATTAACCGCTTAATTCAAAACCACTTTGGATATGTATCGAAAAGTTCTAACCAAAATTCGCAGAGTTTCCTCTCGTAATACGGACATCCCAAAAATCATAATCACCTGAAAAACCAGTCCAGACATCATTTTATTCCAAAATCATTATTTCACACATATACAAAATTTTACGGTTTTCCAATAGATTTGAAAATTCAACCGATTCACACCCAACTTTAAAACACATCCAAACAAACAATATTCCACATAAATGCTCTAGGTGGTTAGGAAAAGGATTTAAAAGGAGTTTGAAGCCGAACGGAGCGTCGAAACGAAACATTGGATATTGGGAACATAGGAACTTCTCGACTTAACGCCCAATTCCGTTCCGTTTCGTTCTCCGATCGATCCCAAACTGTATTTCAATCCTAAACAACCACGCATGACCATACACACAAATATTCCAGTCGGGCATATCAATTCAAAAATCAAAGCATTATGGTTTCGTTTTAAATCTTCAAACACGCGTCATTTTCGTAAAATAGCGTTTTTGACTCTAAAATTCTCGAAACTTCGAAATTTGAAAATCATTCAAACATAGTTCAAAAACGATGTTTAAATTCCCTAAGCGAGTAAAACTCACCTATCGTGATGAAAATCACGAAATACCGAAATGTCGGAATTTGCTCACGAACGAGAAACACACGAACCATCCCCGTATTCTCGAACTCAACCGAACACGATCCAGACACCTCCAACACTCCCAAACCGAAGCCAAAGCTACCCAAACCGAAATTCAGCTCAATCCAAGCTTCCAATTCGAAACCCCTAAGCTGCAACTCCTCCAAATCACTATTCATCGTCTTCAAGCTTCAATTCACTATTCACCCATAATCCCAATTTGAACCCTAACCTTTTGATTCTTCACAAACCCCAAATTGGACCTCAATATATGCACAATCCACCTTAAACTCGCTCCCAAACACCATTCAAAGCTTTCCTTTGAGCTTGAACAACAAAACCTCCATTTTGAGCTTCAAATTCGAAAATGGCAAAGTGAGAGAGTGTGAGTTGTTGATGATGATTTTGGTACCAAATCGAAGAGGATGATGAGGAGATCATTTTTGGTGAAGGAAGAATTGTGTTTTGATGAGTTTAAGGCTTCCATTTTTCCTCTTCTTCCTCCATACCCATTCTTCCTCTTCTCACGCCATTTCCTCTTCTTTCTCTCGGGTTCTGTTTCTTTCTTTCTCTTTCTCTTATTTCTTTCTTATTTTATCACAAGTGTGGAATGAGAGAGTATTTTGGATACTTTTTGTGTCTCGGAAATCATTTAACGGAAGTCGTATAAATCCTAAAATACCCTTAGAGTACTAATTTCCACTCAGTTTATGCATTTAAATTATTGTCTCCGGCAATTATAAATTGTTTTCGTCACAACCTCATATCCGTGACTTGATTTATTATTTATTCGGATAATAAATCACTCGTTAATTTCTTAATTTGAAATTAACGAAATTAGGGATGTTACATTCATGGTTGTGTATGAATAAATATAAATCATAGAAATTAGAAAGTAACTACTCTTTATTTTATTTTTTCTTTATTTCTTTGTTTATTCATCAATTAATAATTCACAAATATTAATTAAAACAAAATTTGAAACTTAAAACAAAAGTGATAATAAGGAATTTAGATTTAATAGGAAACTTAGAAAGAGAAAACAATCAACATCAAATCTTTATTTTTATTCTTTATAATGATATGAAAAATATATGACCATTATTCACAATATGAAATGAAAGATTTATTTTATTATAATTGTTTTTTATGCAACTTATAATCTAAATAAGCTACATAAAGTGGAGAGTAAACATATAATATTTGTAAAAGAATTGAAACATTTAAATTTGAAGCTTTATTTGGTTGTTTTTACCTCAAGCACTATTTTTATTTAAAATTAACCATTTTAGATGTGAATTTGTAAATAAAAAGTATTAGATAGAATATATACTAAAGGCATTAGATATGATGATAGTTGAAGAAAATGATATTTTTTTTCCTTTATGATATAGAGAAGAGACACCTAATGTAATTTCCTTCTTAGAAGTGACACCAAAGGTTATGAAGTTTCAAGGAACATATGCAACTCATTTAGATCTAGCAAATCATATAATTTTACAAAACTATGAAATTAAACATTTTTTTTGACAAAAAATTAAATATTTTTATAAAGAACAATATTAAAATATACATCATTTCTTAATGTCTATAACTTTACAAAAAATCGTTGCCTATTTGTCAACTTCAAACTATCAAGAACACAAAATTCTTTACCCTTTTTGTGATTTCTACATCTTGTGAAACTTGCTCCTTTCTTCTACTCCTTGTTTTTTATATGATTATTGCACCTAATGTAATTTCTTCTTAGAAGTGACACTGAAGGTTATGAAGGCTCAAGGAACATATGCAACTCATTTAGATCTAGCACATCATACAATTTTACAAAACTATAAAATTTAATATTTTTCTAAAGAACAATATTAAACTATACATCATTTCTCAATGCCTATAACTTTACAAAAAATTGTTGTCTATTTGTCAACTTCAAACTATCAAGAACATGAAATTATTTATCCTTTTTGCGAATTCTACATCTCGTGCAACTTGCTCCTTTCTTCTACTCCTTGTTTTCTATATGATTCTTGCACCTAATGTAATTTCCTTCTTAGAAGTGACACCAAAGATTATGAAGGCTCGTGGAACATATGCAACTCATTTAGATCTAACACATCATACAATCATACAAAAAATTAAACATTTTTCTTAAGAACAATATTAAAATATACACAATTTCTCAATGTCTATAACTTTACAAAAAATCATTGCCTATTTGTCAACTTAAAACTGTTAAGAACATAATTTTTTTTTACCCTTTTTGTGCATTCTACACCTTCTTGTGAAACTTGCTCCTTTCTTCTACTTCTTATTTTTTATATGATTCTTTTTGTCAAAACCTCTACCCTAACCATCCAAAGATCTCTCCTTTAAATAGTCATTTCTTGTTATAATTAGTTTAAACTCTATTTCTTCCACTCATATCCCACTAACTCATGAGTTTATTGTAAATTAAAGCAATAATTCATGTAAATGTGAAACCCCTCCATTCAATGCATAATGGTTACATAAAAAAGAATTTTAAAGGTCAACTTATTATTTCTTATTTCATCTAAACTATTATAATTGATAAATATATTTATTAATTCAATTAATTTTAAAATTTTGACCAATTCTAATAATAATATAATTTCTATGTAAATAAATATATAATTTAAAAAAACATTTAGAATAAATAGTAATAAATATAAAAAACAAAACAATAAAAAGTAACTAATATAAGAACTTAAAATTGAGTTTAGAATGAACACATAATTGAGCTCATAAGTCTCAAGAATTGAGAATGAACATTGATCAATATAAAAAAAATCTTGTTTTTTTATATTTAATTATATATTAAAAATTAAAATCAAAGTCTCATTTATACAAAAATTATGATTAAATATAATATAATGTGTAAATTTATTACTATGTTGGAATTTATTAGTAGTAGTGGGTTGGACACAAAGGTAGGAATTAATAAATAATAAAAGAGAAGTTTTTTAATAGACAAAAATAAAAGCAAAAATTCAAGAATTATTGTGAAGGCTCCATTGGGGATTCTTTTACTTATATGTATAGAAGATATAGACAAACATTTCCCTTCATTGTGTTGTGAATAATTTTATGTTTAATTCCTATTAGCAATCCATAATCGTAGGTTTTTATTCTTCTTGAGAATGCTCATAGGCATCACCAAATATTTTATTCCACTAAGAGTAGCATTTAATAATAATAATAAGTTAGTGGTAATAATGAATTTAAGTCTCATTTAATTGTAAATTATAAATAAATATTAATAAAATTAAAAAATTTATTGAAAAATAAATGGAAATGATGTGGAGCATCCTAGAGCTTGGAAAAAAGCTTCCTTTAGATATTTACTAGGTGAATGCCCGTGCGATGCACGGGTTGTTATATTTTTTTTATTTAATTTAATAAAGTTTATATATTAAAACATATAATATGTTTATATAGATTATGTATACGTATATTAAAAATATAGTATTATGTACTGGCAATTTATATATAAAATTATTCATTTTAATTAGGCAACATTCTTATTTAGTGTATGAAGTTTTTGATATAATTAATTGACAAAATTTTTAATGAGATTAATTTTTGAAATAAAGTTTTACAAAAGTTAGAAACTTCATTAATACTGTAATATGAAAAAAATTCGATATATATATTGAAGCAAATTTTTTATATAATTCTTTAAAATATTAGAATGTCAAATGTATAAAATAATTTATATTTTATTAGAATGCTCGTGCGATGCACGGGTTGTTAAAATATTTTAAATTTAATTTTTTTAAAAAATTTGTATAAAAATATTAAATAAAATACAAATCATGTTTATATATATATATATATATATATATATATATGTGTTTAAATATTTTATATCAAATATGAATTTTAGATGTTTTCTTATATAGTGTATGTGTTTTGTAACATAAATATATGGTAATAATTTAATAAATTAATTGTTTTTAATATTATTTTATTAAAGTAAATGATAAAAATGAATAATTTTTAAGAATATCATTTTATGTAGTGTAATAAATTAATATTTATAAATTTTCTTAATACTTTCTGTTTAAATATGAAAAAGCTTGAAAAGTTAACTACTATATTTTTATAGCTAATAGGAAAAGTAAAAACTTAGTCATTAGTGAATAGTGAGTATATTAGTAACTTATAAGCTAAAATTAAAGTTAGTGCAAATCTATATATCTATATATTAAAGGAAACCCCAATGGAGTCTCCTTAAAGTTTCTCAATATTTTTAACTATATTAAGCATTTTTATTTAGTTTTAACCATTTTGTTGATACAACCATTCTAACTAAAGTTTAGAACAATTTGATATTTGTGTATCAATCTAATTCACGTGTTTATTTCTACTGTGTTGAAGTTATACACAATATAAGAATAACTTTTGAATAAGTGATAGACTTTATAGTGCCTTATTGATAGTCTATGATTCATACACTCACTTTAAAATAATAATAAAAAACTTTTAGATATCAAAGGAATTTCAAGTAGTTTTCCATCCCTTGATTATACGCTCTAATATTTCTCTATACACACTGTAACATCCCTAATTTCGTTAATTTCAAATTAAGAAATTAACGAGTGATTTATTACTCGAATAGGTAATAAATCAAGTCACGGATATGAGGTTGTGACGAAAGCAATTTATAATTGCCGGAGAAAATAATTTAAATGCATAAACTGAGTGGAAATTAGTACTCTAAGGGTATTTTAGGATTTATACGACTTCCGTTAAATGATCTCCGAGACACAAAAAGTATCCAAAATACTCTCTCATTCCACACTTGTGATAAAATAAGAAAGAATTAAGAAAGAGAAGAAAACGTGGCGAGAGAGAGAGAGAGAGAGAAGGAAATTAAGAAATGGATATAATAATAAAAAGAAGAAAGGAATAGAAAGGGGAGCAGAGAGCACGCGTGAGAGAAAGGAAGGAATTGGAAAAAAAATGAAACAGAGGAGAAACCGAGAGAGAGTGGCGATGGAGGAAGGAAATAGAAATGGAAGATCTCCTCCACGTAGCACCTGGGTAAGGGGCTTTTGGTCTTGTTTTCTTCCATTTTTCGTACTCTATCTATTGGTACCACTTTCACACCCTAATTTATTCTCTAACTCAAGTTGCCATTAATGGGTTTTGAAGCTCAAAATTGGGGATTTATGGATTTAAGCGAAATTGAAGCTTGGAATTGATGATTGGAAGCTCAACAACCGACGTGGAGTGTTCGGTTCCAGCTTTGGAGCGGGTTCGAGCGAGTTCGTGAAGTTTCTAATCGGGAGCTTGGAACGTCTCGGTGGTTCGTGATTTTCATCACGAGGAGGTGAGTTTTACTCGCTTAGGGAATTTAAACATCGTTTTTGAACTATGTTTGAATGATTTTCAAATTTCAAGTTTCGAAATTTTAGAGTCAAAAACGCTATTTTACTAAAATGACGCGTGTTTGAAGATTTAAAACGAAACCATAATGCTTTGATTTTTGAATTGATATGTTTGGACCGGATTATGTGTCTTTGTGGTATGCGTGGTTGAAATCGGATTGAAATACGCTTTGGAATCGATTGGAGAACGAAACGGACGGAATTTGGAACTAAGTTGAGAAGTTCCTATGTTAATGTCCAATGTTCCGTCTCGAAGCTCCATTCGGCTTCAAACTTCTTTTAAATCCTTTTCCTAACCACCTAGAGCATTTATGTGGAATATTGTTTGTTTGGATGTGTTTTAAAGTTGGGTGTGAATTGGTTGAATTTTCAAATCTATTGGAAAACCGTAAAATTTTGTATATGTGTGAAATAATGATTTTGGAATAAAATGATGTCTGGACTGGTTTTTCAGGTGATTATGATTTTTTTTGGGATGTCCGTATTACGAGAGAAACTCTGAAAATTTTGTTAGAAATTTTGATACAAATTCAAGTGGTTTTGAAATAACGATTAATATTATTATTATTTCAAAAACCGTAATTAGTATACGTGTGAGGACATATGTTTTGAAAAATTGAATTGAACCAAAATGTTCATTTCTATTTTATATTTGGCGCGGGATGGTTATATTCATCAAAACCGGCCTTCTTTGAATAAAATGTTCTATTGTTATTTTTATAATTGGCGCGGGATGATAATGTTCATCTAAACCGGCCCATATTTGACGATATATGAAAAATATCGAGTTGAGGTGACGACCTCTATGTGTTAGTATGCTAGGGAGGCAAATATGAGCCCCGGCCCTAGGCCCCAATGTTAAAAAGATTATTCCGCCTTTGAGAGTTGTACACTTATTGGCTATGACCGGGGTCCACCCATGCTTCTTTTAGGTTGTTGGTGGTGTACTAAAATTAATAAAACTTTATTGTAATTCATTCTTGGATTACCATGTTTCGGCAATTCATATAATAGAATTGCTAAGAGATCCAGTAAGTATTAACTTGCTGTGTCTATGTGTTATGTTTCGGCAATTCATATAATAGAATTGCTAAGAGATCCAGTAAGTACTAACTTGCTGTGTCTAGGTTTTAATTGGCTCATGAGTGTGGCTAGGGGTCACGGTAAAGCTCACTGAGGCAAGTTGTCTCACCCTATCATATGTGGTTTTTTTCAGAGAAACAGGATAAAAGAAAAAGGAAGAAGCACGGGCAGTTGATGCTTGTGTGGAAGATGGATACGGAGCATTTATGCTTATAATATTCTATTTTGTTTCTTTGTACTATATTGTATAACTTGACTTGATACAAGTTGTAAGTTATATTTCCGCTACTCTGATATGTTATGTTTTGTATAATTCGCGTTTAAGACGCGAAAAATTTTTAGGGTGTTACACACACTATGCATCTTCCCGTGTTAGCACTTGTTTCTAATGCTCACATGCACATCTTGTTGTTTGTTCTAATTTTTTTGCCAAAATCACTTCTCTCACTATTTAATATATAGTTGTGTCATATCATAACTGATTAAAACTATACATCTTTCACTTTTATTTTAGTAACTCATGAATTTATTGGCGACTAAGGAATGATTCATATGAAACTCCACTTTCAATGCATAATAGTTACACCAAAAAGAATTTCAAAGGCCAATTAAAATATATTATTCATTTGCACTCTCATACTAAACTAAACAATTTTTCCAAATAATTATATATATTAAATAAGCTATTCAAATTTTTCCAATTTTTGTTTGGTACGTAGAGCTATTCAATTTTTTTTGGTTTTATCACATAATTATATAATAAATAATACATATATATATATATATAAATATAAAGAAACATTATTCTTAACTTTTCCATTAAACACACATTTTGTAAATATTCCAAAGAATTAAAATATGTTTTATATATATATATATATATATATATATATATATATATATATGTATGAGCTAATATTATAATGTGTTGGATTTTTAAATTTTAGCACATTTTTTTATGTGGAGAGCTCTATCGAGGATTCCTTTACATATATGTGGGGGCTCCATTGGAGACTCATATACAAATATAGATGTGTGTGTGTGTGTGTATAGAGAGAGAAAAAGAGAGATAAAATTCACAACAGCATATCAATTACACTTCCATCTTTCAATCAAGAAGGTTTCATTAATAGTTGAAGATATACTCCAATCCAAGAAGAGATAGTTGTTTTGTTTACACACTATATGAATACATTAAACTTGGAACCTATAACAAACTTAAGACTATCAACAATCCATAAAAGCTTAAGAATAAAAACAAATTTACACAATATTTTTGGAATTCCAACTACTACAATGGGTTTCTTCAACCTTGAATATTAGTGATGTAAAAACTACAAATTTACAAAAGTGATGTAACAACCAAACAAAAGTCCCATGAAAAATGAAAAATATGTGGTGAGGTGACCTCTCTTCTTAGGTATTTATAGTATTTCTTAAAGAAGACTTAAAGTGAAAGAAAATGAAAAGATTGTAACTACATCTCTATTAAAAACCAACTATAATAATTAGTACTAATCATAATAATAATTTAGAGACACCAAAAGGCTACCAAGAGAGAAAAAAATTTAAAATTAAAAAAAAGGAAAACTATATATATATATAAATAGAGAAAAAAAATGAGTACCATTCTAAATATATTATTGAGTAAGTTATCCAAGCTTAATGCTCCACTAAATCATCATTTAATAAGTTAGTGTATATGTCTTTTCACTATGTCTAATTAATAGGTAAAAGAAAAGTCTTCTTTATGTCTAAATTAAAAATAAACATTTTAATACACAAAAATCTTGAGATTCAATGTGGAGGCTCCATTGGGGATTCCTTTACATAGATAGATAAACCAAAGTTTTATTTAGGTGTAGATTATAATTAAATATTTTAATACATAAAAATTATTGAGAAAAATTGTGGAGGTTCCATTGGGGATTCCTTTACATAGATAGATAGATAGATAGATAGATAGATAGATAGATAGATAGATAGTGGGTCAGTAAAATGAATTGAAAAAATATTGTCATATTTTTGGTAAAGTGAGTTTTCATTTTAAATATTGGATTGGATGTCATGATAGGTTTAGTGGATATTTAATTAAGGAAAAAGGAATGTTGAGATATAAGTTGAAAATTAAATGAAGATGATGTGGAGCATCCTAGAGCTTGGAAAAAAGCTTCCTTTAGAGATTTATATAGATATAGACTAGGGGATAACCCCGTGCGATGCACGGGTTTATTCAAATACCTTTTTAGAGGAATGTAAAGATGTAATTATTTTATATATATATATATATATATATATATATATATATATATATAATTAGAAAGAAAAGATTAACAATTTTCAACATAATTTATTAAGATAGCAATTTACAAATTAAACTACATATATAAAAATAAAAATTTAATTTAATATAATTTAGTTTAGTACTACACGATGTTAAGAACTACTATAAGGACTAAAGTCTATAACTATTGTAATGATATTAGTAGAAGCAAATAGAAATTTAAGAAACTCAGATTATTCATCATTTTCATACTAAGGTTTTAGAATTACAATGAATTATTAACCGCTTTCTCTCATGCAATATACCAAATTGGGAAATACTTACGTTAACTAATTTAGAGCAACATGGGTATAATTTTGGCATAGTTATATAATCTAATTAATTGTTTATTTATATTATTCAAAAAATTACCCAACTTTTTTTTTAGGAAATTAGTACAAATATATATTAAAAACAACTATTTTATATTTTCAAAGGAGGATATATGCTTTCATTTAAAATTATAAAAAAATTAAAAAGCAAGCATAATATGAATGCAAAATATTACACAATATTAACAAACCAATAAAGGTAACGTTTGTTCAAAAAATAAAGGTAACGTTTGTTCAAAAATTGATATAAAATAATAACTTCATATATTCTTTCTACTACATGGAATATATATTGTTCTTTATTTTTTTAATAATTTATGTATATTTTTACTGAAATTATAACATTTGTTCACATATACTTAAAATTAATCCTAATCCTAAATATATCAAAATAATTGTAAGGATATTTAAAGTGAAAATGTTTGTTAAGAAGCATCATATTAGGGATAAAAACTGAAATTCATGCATCTAACTAAGATTACAATTGGGTTCTAAAGACCACTAATATATTAAATAGTAAGTTGGTCCTATATTACAAAGGACTTAAAAACCGATAGGTTTGTACATATGTTGGGTCCTAAAGATATTTAATATATTAAACACAATTTTTATTTATTTTCATTTTATTTTATTTTATTTTTTCTTTACTTAACAAATTATTATTAAAAACCCTTTCATTTGCTTGGCTTTAAATGTAATGGTGGTTAAATTTCCTTCAAGAGTATTTAAAGGCATCATTCATTTTTTTATTAATTTTAATCAACAAAGGTATCATTCATAGTAACCTTTCATTACATCTAATATATATTATTTGACATTGTAACCATGATTAATGTTAATTTTTGTGAAAATTTTGAGAAGTCATAAGTTAGAGAAGTTGTTTAAAAAGTATTTAAAATTAGAAACAAAATGCTATACTCACCACATTTGATCCATGCACTCTCTAAGTAGAGATAAAAGGAGCATAAGCAAATCATTTAGACCTAGCACATTATATAATTTCACATAAGCTATGAAAACTAAATATTTTCCTAAAGAACAATATCAAAATTAAACATGACTTGAGAATGCCCATGGCTTTACAAAACATCGTTACATCAATTGCACACTCTATCTACTTCAAAGTCGTTCAAACATGAAACCTTCTATTTTTTTCTCGCATGTCTTTTCTTGTGAAACTCACTCATTTCTTATACTCATATGTACATCTTGTTTTTCACATCTATGTGCTCTCTAAGTAGAGATAAAAATCATGTAGACCTAGCACATTATATAATTTCACATAAGCTACTAAAAGTAAATATTTTTCTAGAGAATAATATCAAAATTAAACATGATTCCGTAATTCCCATAGCTTTACCAAACATTGTTGCATCAATTGCGTTGTTCACTAAGTGATCCAAACATGCGAAACCAATTTTTTTGCAGATTCGTCTTTTCTTTGTGAACTCACTCATTTCTTCTACTCATATGTAAATATTGTTTTTGACTATAATTTTTTTGCCAAGATCTCTCTACTCACCCTCCAAAATTGTTCACTTTAAATAGTAATTTCTTATTATAACCGACTAAAACTCTACATCTTCCACTAATATTTTACTAACTCATGAATTTATTGTCAATTAAAGGAATAATTCATATTAATGTTATATACTTCCCTTTTAATATTGCATAAATGTTACATCATGAAGAATTTCAAAAGGTCTAATTATTTTCTGCTTTCAAAAGGAATTAGATTAAAGACAACTAAATTAGGTTTCTAGCAATTTTAATGATAATAATAATAATAATAATAATAATAATAATAATAAAATACAATTTCATTGTAAGCAAGTATCTTAAAATAGTCTAATGAGATTTGTCATAATATATAGATGTCTTTGAAATCAAAAAAGAAGAAATAAAAAAAACCTTCATCTCATGAATTTAAAATAAGTAGTGATTATTTTAAAAAATAAAAATGATGTCTAATATTAAATTGTATAAAAGATAAAATTAAAATATATTTTATATGAGAAATATTCAATTTTTATATACATATATATATATATATGATGTACTATTTATATGAAAATTATTTCCAAATAGTAAAAAAATTGAATTAACTTTATTCCATCATAATGCTATTCCATAAAAAATTATATAAATAGTAACACCTTGTTTTCTTGTGACTTAGTAAAGTTATGACATTAGTTTAGAATGAATAATAATTAAAACAAATATAAATTCGAAAAATCAATATATATATATATATATATATAAAAATATTTTTGTTGATGGTATATATAGATAAAGATAAATAAATAAGCTAAATAAAGTATAAGAGAACTATTAAAACAAAATTTAAATTAATAAACCCAAAGTAACCAAAAGTTTTCTTTTTGACCAAAAGTAACCCAAAGATTAACCATCGCCCAATATTTTTTTTTCCTTTCTAAAAATAAAAGAGGAAAATACACTATTCTTACAACAAAAAATCCATGAAAATTATAAATAAATATAAATATAGAAGTGAACACAATTTTTCTTAAAAAGATATGAAGCTAAAGTCTACGTTTTTTTATGTTTCATGTGGTTTTTATTTTTATAAATAATAAAATAATGCTCAATTCTCCTAGTCATCAAACTTTATGTCTTTTTATTTTTATTCAACTCATATCAATACACTTATTGTCTTTAATTATATAATAACTGAAAAAATATAAAGGGTCTTAATAATTTAGCCTTAATATGTAATCATTAATAAAAGTCTCATTATATGTGTAAATTATAAAAAGATATTAATAATAATTGAAAATCTAATTGAAAAATTAATGAGGATGATGTGGAGCATCTTAGAGGCTTGGAAAAAAGCTTCCTTTAGATATTTACTAGGGGAAAACCCCGTGCGATGCACGTGTTGCTATAATATTTTTTTATTAAATCTTATGAAATTTATATATAAAAATATATCATTTGCTACTGCAATATATATATATATATATATATATATATATATATATATATATATATATATATATATATAACTATAAAAACATGAAATCCTTTATTTTTGCACATTTTATTTTTTTCTTCCTCAAAGTCATTTTTTCTTACGAAAGTCCACTCAAATCCAAAGTTGTCTTCTTTAAATAGTTGTTTGTTGTTACAACTGTTTAAAACTCTACATCTTTCACTCATATTTTACTACCTCTTCCAACTTTGAGTTTTTATTTATTTTATTTTTAAATTACTCCATTATTGATTACTATATTAATCTATCAGGTGAATCTTAATTTTAATTGCCTTGTGGTGGCTCTAAATTAGTATGGTTAGTACTAATTATTTTAGTTGGTTTTTAATATAGAGATTGTTACAGTTTCTATAAACATATCTAAGTTATAAAATTAATAATTAACAAATATTTTAATAGTAAATTCATGGTATTTTAAACCTATTAAAACCCAAAATTTTAAATAATAAAAAAATCGAACAATTATTTAATCAACCATAGTGCTATTTGTTGCGATAATTGAAACATCTAAAGTTCTAAAAACTAAATCTAATTTTTTCAATCATATAATTTTTTCGAACTTCTCTTTCGACCACTTTTTGTTCCGTATAAGTTGTCTCATCTTCATTAGATTCAAAGTTGCAATTATTTGAAACAAATATTTAATCGATAAATGAAATATAAAGTTGAATATTATGCATTACAAATCACATTCACCTTATTCTGACCCTAGGAAAAGTTTCGTGTTGGAAATTTAATAAAACTTTGATAGTTGATCTAATTAAGTCCATTTTATTGTCTTAATTCTCAATATGAAATCTAAATCCTTTATATTGTCTTATTTCTAATTATGAAATTTATGATATTCTATCATGAAATTGTTAGTTGGTCAATAAGAAAATTGAATAGCATAATACAATAAATTTGGTAATACTAAATATTTTACATTCTTGTAATATATTCATGAATCTATGCCATTATTTCTCCCAAAGGAAGTATGTATGTGGCTGGTCTAAAAGGTTTTGAAAAAAATTTGAATTAGAAAAGTTTGCAATAAAGTATATTGTAAGAAAGAAAAATTATAGAATTCATACATTCTCGTCAATGAGTAGCAGCATACTTGAATGAGTCCATTCCGCTTTTTCATGGATGTACGTTGAGAGTGTCCTATGGTCAAAATTATCCTTTTTATTTTGCATGTAATTTTTGTGGATAATGGATTGTTTAGAAAGAAAACACTATTTTATTTCTAATGGTGAAAATATTTAAAGTGTTTATATAGGAACTTATGTTCAATTGACACCTAACCTCTTGTGAGGATGCATTTGAATGGAAATGGTTAACTATATGGTTTAAATAGAAAAGACTGTTCATAAAAGTTTTATTGTTTTATTAAAGAATTATTAAGTTATGTAAGTAGTAGATGGTGGAATATAAACCTTTTGGATGACATCGGTTACTATTTGTATGGAATTTTTAATTGTGTGAATGATTAATATTAAACAACTAATCATGACCTATAAGAATTTTATAGATCAATTTGATGAATGCACAAAAAAGGTTAAATTGATGATAAACATTAGGTCAACAAAAGTAATACCAATAGACACATTTTAATATGACAATAGAGATGGTGAGTTAGTTGACTTTTTTTTACGACAAATAAATTGTTTTTCTATACATTCATATGTGTAGATTTTTTTTAATCAAAGGTAACATGAAAAAACACAATGGTAAAACATGATATTGGACGCCAAAGGGGAAAAAATGAGACAGTTCATTTATTTTTACGATAGTGTTTTTTTCTTATAATAATTAATATTTTTATGCAATCAAATAGCAAGTAAAAAATTTATTGTATAATTTTAGTTTCATCTGTTTTTAATTTTGATTTTATAAAATATTTTCAATATATTATTAAAAAAAGAAGGATTTGTTGGGTGGATTTTAAATCAAGAAAAAGAAAATATATTGTACTAATTATATTAATTTAGAGACACTAAAAGGCAACTAAAATAATAACTACTAATCATAAATATTGAAGAGTTTTGACTAAAAAAAATATTGATGAGTAATCAATAAGAGATACATTTTTTAAAAAAATAAAAGAGAGAGAGAGGAAAGGTCACCAACGATCAAGCCTCCTTTATCACTTTTTTTTAATTTGCACTAAATGTTTTAAAAGACAAATTCATATGATTCTAATCTTTTAAATTGATCTAAACTATTATAATTATAAAAGTGTTTACTAAACAAATTTATATTAATCTATTTTAGTAATAATATAATTTATTTGCTACAGTAGTATGTTGTTTCAAATGGTACATTGATATTTATCTATCTTTAAATTTTTTGAAAATAAAAAAATTAAATATAAGTAAAAACTTCATCTCATTAATTTATAATGAATAATAATTAACAAATTTATTATTAATATTAAATTGTACAAAAAATAAAAATAAAAAAATAAAATCTTAATATCATTAGTTTAGAAGGGACATTAACGAACATGCATTTGTGAATGTTCAAAGAACATATTATAAAAACTTTTAGATACAAAGCCTCATCCAATTTCATGGAACCTATTAAAACTAAACAATTTTTTTTTGAAGAACAATATTAAAATTTAAAATAATCTATACATGTCAATAGCTTGGCAAAAATTGTTCCTCAACTGCATTACTCACTAACTAATCCAAATTATTATGTCTATAACTTTTGACAACATTACTCACTAAAAATTGTTCTTCAACCGCATGTCTATGTCTATAACTTTTGACAACATTAGAATTGTCTACAACATGAAGCTAAAATCCTTTGATTTGCCTTTCCAATTTCTCCTATCCATGTAAACTTCATTTTTCCTCCCTTGACTGCAATTTGGAACCTATAACAAACTCAATACCTAATCAACAATCAATAAAAACTTAAGAATAAAAGACAAATTTATACAACTTTTTGGAACTCCATCTACTACAATACATTTCTTCAAGCTAGAATATTGATGATGTAAAAACCAAATAAAAAACAAATACATAAGTGATGTAACACTAAAAAAAGTGATGTAAAAATGAAAAGATGAGGGTGACCTCTCTTCTTAGGTATATATAGTATTTTGAAAAGAATAATTTAAGTGATGGAAAATGAAAGGATTGTAACTAATCTCTATTAAAAACCAACACTAATAATTAGTACTAATGAAAATAATAATTTAGAGACACCAAAAGGCAAAAAAATCAAAACATCAAGTAATTAATTAAGAGTAATCAATAAGGAGAAATTTTTTTAAAATAAAAATAACAAATGAAGAAAAACTCACAATTCAATAGTCAAGTTTGTGTGTAGAAAATTATGTATAAATAAGTACTTGTTGTAATAATAATGAGAATTCCTTATGAAAATAATTAGAGGAATAAATTTGGTCTACTAAAGTTCACAATATAGACATAGAATTTCATTTTTTTGTAGGAAAAGAAATGAAGTTTATAGAAAATGTAGTATTTAGTTAACATCTTTTTAATGTTTTTAATAAAATGAATTTAACATTTGCTAAATGTTTATAAAAAATTAAAATCAAGAAAAAGATAATATGAATATTTTTTGGTTCAGAAAAGTTAATTGAATATATATATATATATATATATATATATATATATATATATATATTGTGATGTTTAAGAAGTATTGATAAAGTTAGATTTATATTGATTTAAAAATTGAATGTCATAAAGGTTTAGTGGATATTAATTAAGTAAAAAAGAATGTTGAGATTTAAGTTGGAAAATAAATGGAAATGATGTGGAGCATCCTAGAGCTTGGAAAAAAGCTTCCTTTAGATATTTATATAGATATAGATATAGATTGCTCTTGCCTTGTCTTCATATTTTTTGTGTGATTTTTTTTTCATTCTCAACCCCAACCAAAGAATTGTCTCATTTAATTTTGTTAAAAGTCCTTATCATCCTTATGAATATTATTCTTGTCTGAATATTATCCTCGTTAGTCTCCATGTTATGAAACAATCCTCAAAACTCAAGAATTTAGGACAAAACAATTATGTAAATTTGAGAGCTATACAAACAGTTACAAGGTGTAACTATCCTAACTACCTATAACAGATAGCTAACAGAATTAATCAGCACAACAAGTGCTACGACAGGTGCTAACAAAGACCACAAGAGTTTGCAACAAAGCTATAGCACCACAAAGGTTTGCAAACACAACACTACAAAGACATAAACTAGCACACTAACTAAGTGATATCAAGTGCTACAAGCACTCTAACACATCAACTAAAGTCCTAAGCCATAAACTCTACAATTCTCCACCTTGGCTTAGCTTTAGACATGGCCAATTCCCAAAATTCTCAGGCAATGTTGAAACTTCTTCCCAAGTAGTGACTTGGTCATCATATCTGCAGGGTTGTCTTCAGTACCAATCTTCTCAAGGCACACCTCTCCCTTTGCAATGATTTCTCTTACAAAATGCAGCCTCACATCAATGTGTTTAGTCCTCTCATGGCACACTTGGTTTTTAGCCAAGTGAATACCAATTTGACTGTCACACAACACCATTGATGCAGATTGTTTTCCACCCAAATGCAAGGCCATAGCCTTCATCCATATAGCTTCCTTAATAGCTTCATGTAATGTGACCATAAATTCACCTCGGTTGTAGATAATGATACCACATGTTGCAAATTACATTTCCAATTAATCAGTGTTTCCACAAAACTTGAAAACAAACCCGCTTAGTGACCTTCTAGTATCTAGGCATCCCGCATAACTGAGTCCACAAACACTCAGAACACGGAGATCTTTGCACAAAGATGTCCCCAAAATGCAATCCCACATCACTTGTCCTCTTCGCATATCTGAGAATCCATTTCATTGCCTCCCAATGTTGCTTGTCAGGCTTTCCCATATATCTACTTCCAATACTCATAGCATAAGCCAAATCAGGCCTAGTACATATCATAGCATACATGAGTGATCCCACAACACTAGCATATGAAACACTTTCCATATATTTCTTCTCTTCATCAGTCTTAGGTGTGTCATCTAATGACAACCTAAAATGTTGAGCCAAGGGGGTAGCAACAGGCTTAGATTGATCCATATTGAACCTCTTCAATACCTTCATTATGTAGTCCTTTTGACTAAGAGTAAGAAACCCTACATCTCTGTGTCTAGCAATCTGCATTCCTAGTATTTTGCCAGCAACACCCATGTCTTTCATTTCAAACTCATTTTCTAGCATTTGCTTCACTCTCTTGATTTCTACTTTGCTCTTACATGCTACAAGCATGTCATCAACATAGAGCAACAAGTAGACAATTTCTTCATCATTGATCTTCCTCCAATAGACACAATTATCTGATTTGCACCTATTGAAGCCATTCTTCACCATAAAATCACAAACCTCATATACCACCTGTCTTGGGATTTGCTTTCAAACCGTATAGTGACTTCTTCAAAGAAGTATACCTTCCCTCATCACCCTTCTTCACAAAACCTTATGGTTGTGCCATGTAAATTTGCTCATCTAGCTCTCCATGAAGGAAAGCAGTCTTTACATCCAACTGTTCAAGTTCCAAGTTTTCTTGTGCAACAAGTGACAAGATCATTCTAATAGAAGTATGCTTTACCACTGGTGAGAACACCTCATGATAGTCTATACCTTCCCTTTGAGTGAAGCCTCGAGCCACTAGCCTTGCCTTGAACTTAGCCTTAGCTACCCTAGGAATTTCCTCTTTCACCTTGAATAGCCATCTACACCCAACAAGATTATTCCCTTTTGGTCTATCTACCAAAATCCAGGTCTTGTTCTTCTGAAGTGACTGCATCTCATCCAGCATAGTTGCATACCACTCATTCACTGACTTGCTATTCATAGCATCTTTGTAACTAGCTGGCTCTTCAATATCAACCTCTTCAGCCACATTTAAAGCAAAAGCAACCATCTCAGCATGACCAAGCCTCTCAGGTGGTCTAATAGTCCTTCTAGTTCTGTCTCTAGCTAGAAGATAGTCCTACAGATCATCTTGATCATATGTGGCTTCTTCACTTCCTGACTGCACTGGTGCTACATCAGGTGTTGTGGCAGCATCTACCTGTTGTAGCAATGGCTCCACCTCAAACTCAACACTATCATCATTACTCTGCTCAATTTGCTTCTTTTCTACCACCTTCTCAGTGTAGTACATTTCCTGTTCTCTAAACACAACATTTCTGCTAATGATGATCCTTCGTAGTTGCTTGTCCATGCACCACAATCTATAACCCTTGACACCTGTAGGGTACCCCAGAAACATACATTTCACAGCCCATGGATCAAGTTTACCTTGTTTAACATGTGCATAAGCAACACAACCATATATTTTCAAATTTGACAGATCTGTTGGATGCCCTGACCACATCTCCTCAGGTATTTTCATTTCAATAGCTGAGGAGGGGCATCTATTTATCAAATATACAACAGTAGATACAGTCTCAGCCCAAAAATGATCAAGTTAGCATTCAACATCATACATCTAACCCTTTCCATGATAGTTCTATTCATTCTTTCTGCCAATCCATTTTGTTGGGGTGTACCACTAACTGTCGTATGCCTATCAATTCCTTTCATTTTACAAAGTTGATTAAATTCATCAGAACAAAACTCTAGTCCATTATCAGTCCTTAACTTCTTAATCTTCCTACCAGTTTGATTTTCAACTAGAGTACACCATTCTTTAAACTTTTCAAATGCATCACTCTTAAGTTTAAGCATGTAAACCCATACCTTCCTCGAGTGATCATCTATGAGAGTCCTGAAGTGCCTGGAACCTTGGTGAGATTGAACACGAGCTGGCCTCCAAAGATCACTGTGAATGTAGTCCAATATCCCTTTGGTGCAGTGAGTAGCAGTGTTGAACTTCAATTTCTTTGCCTTGCCAAGGATACACAACTCACAGAAATCAAGTGAACTGATAGAATCATCACCTAACAATTTATGTTTGCTTAATTCCTTGAGTCCCTTCTCACTGACATACCCCAATCTCCTATGCCACAGGCTGCACTTAGTGATTTCTGCACTAGCAACATTGTTAGATGCTCCCTCTAGAGCACTCCCCAACAACTTGTAGAGACCATTCACCAATTCACCCTTCATCATCACCATTGATCCCCTTATTACCTTGATGACTCCACCTCCTCCTTTGTAATCAAAACCTTGTGAATCAAGCATTGCAAGAGAAATCAAATTCCTCTTTAAATCAGGCACGTATCTAACACCTTGCCGCACCTTGATAGACCCATCAGCCATCTTGAACTTGATAGATCCAATGCCCTGCACTCTACATGTCTGATTGTTTCCCAATAGCACTTGTCCACCATGAATTTGAGTGAATGTGAAGAACCATTCCCTCATATGACACATGTGAAATGTACAACCAGTGTCAAGGATCCACTGGAGATACAATTTCACATCAGAAATACACAATACCTCTGCACTAACATAGCTGTGTAAGCCTATGTCATCAAGCCAGGAATAATCTTCATGTTTTCTGTTCTTTGGACAATTGCAATTCACCTCAGTCACACACATCACCTCAGCACTCTCATAACCTTCTGAAACCACATCTGCATCACCATGATGGCCTTTGTGATCTCCACCCTTCTTCTTCTTCTTCTTGAAGTCTGGGCAGTCTTTCTTGAGATGATCTTCACTCTTACAAATGAAGCAGGCCCTTTTCTTGAATTCCCTTGACTTAGACCTCGAGTTTTGCTTTCCTTGAAGCCCCTTTTCAATTCTTCCTCTCACATTCGGTTGCTTCACTGTTGATCATCAACATTCTCTCGACTCTCCTTGTGAGTTCCTTCCGAGAACAAGGCATTCTCGAACCTCTTCAAGTGATAGAGTGTCTCTGCCATAGATGAGTGTGTCTGCAAGATTCCTATACTCATTTGACAGCGACTTGAGTAATAGGAGTGCTTGATCCTCATCTTCTACCTTGATCTCAATGTTTTCAAGATCAAGAATCACCCTGTTGAAATCATCAATATGATCCTCCAATTTACTTCCTGATGCCATCTTGAAGGTAAACAATTTCTGCTTCAAATACAACCTATTGGCCAAAGATTTGGTCATATATAGGTTCTCCAATTTGAGCCATATACCTGCTGCAGTTTTCTCCTTCGAGACTTCCCTCAAACCTTATCTCCCAATGACAGAATCAAAGCACTATATGCTCTTTCAAGCATATCTTGCTTCTTCTCCTCTGATAGCGTATCAGGTAACTTTGCCTCACCTGCAAGTGCTTTCTCAATGCCTTGTCGCACCAAGAAAGCTCTCATCTTCATACGCCATAAGCTAAAGTCATTTTTCCCTGTGAATTTCTCCACTTCAAATTTCACAGATCCCATTCTTGAATTTTCTTCAAGGATCACACGCCAACCTTCGTCTTTGCCCAAGCAACACGAACCTAATGCTACTGATACCAATTGTTAGGAAACAATCCTCAAAACTCAAGAATTTAGAACAAAACAGTTATGTAAATTTGAGAGAGAGAGAGAGAGAGTCGAAGATAGAGAGAGATCTTTGGAAATTGAATGTATTATTCCAAGTCTTAATTCTGTTCAGAATACAAGAGTATATATAGGTACATTAGAGAGCTATACAAACAGTTACAAGGTGTAACTATCCTAACTACCTATAACAGAAAACTAACAGAATTAATCAGCACAACAAGTGCTACGACAGTGCTAATGAAAGACCACAAAGGTCTTCAAAAACAGATGCTATAGCACCACAGTGCTGCAACACAACACTACAACACATAAACCAGCACACTAACTAAGTGCTATCAAGTGCTACAAGCACTCTAACACATCAACTAAAGTCCTAAGCCATAAACTCTACAATTCTCCACCTTGGCTTAACTTTAGACAGGGCCAATTCCAAAAATTCCTAGGCAATGTTGAAACTTCTTCCCAAATAGTGACTTGGTCATCATATCTGCAGGGTTGTCTTCAGTACCAATCTTCTCAAGGCACACCTCTCCCTTTGCAATGATTTCTTACAAAATGCAGCCCCACATCAATGTGATTATTCCTCTCATGGTACACTTGGTTCTTAGCCAAGTGAATACCACTTTGACTGTCACACAACACCATTGATGCAGATTATTTTCCACCCAAATGCAAGGCCATAGCCTTCATCCATATAGCTTCCTTAATAGCTTCTGTAACAGCCATAAATTCAGCCTCAGTTGTAAATAATGATACCACATGTTGCAAATTACATTTCCAGCTAACTGTGTTTCCACAAAACTTGAAAACAAACCCAGTTAGTGACCTTCTAGTATCTAGGCACCCTGCATAATCTGAGGCCATTTAAAACTTGAACACCATTGAAAACAAACCCAACTTTTAAATTGTGTTTAACAGTTAAAATTCAGAATTTTATTTTGAATTTTGTTTGATAATCAATATTAAAAATTTCCATTTATTTTGAAATAAAAGTTTACTTATGTGGTGTCTCAAAGGCTTACTGTTGATCTTTGGGCTTTAAAAGTACTTACAAATTTACTTGCATATTATCATCATTGAGTTTCTCACATTTGCAACGATATAATTGTACTCACATTCTTATGAGATATAACTAAACCTTACTAACTAGACCATCATTCATTTGCAAGTATTAGGGATGCAGATGATGCGGGGAGGGGTCACCCCTAACTACCTCGTTGGGTGAAAACAAACACACACAATTTCAACTAATTCCAACAATATCATATTCTACATATGTTTATTTATATAAAAAGTACATCAATACATAATTGATAGAGTAATTACATCATTATTATAAAGTAAAAATGGAGATTACATAAATTACAACATTAAATATATATAAAAAAACCGAAGTCACTTCTATGAATTATAATTACTCTTGACTTGTCTACATATTTTGTATGTGTGAATTATTTCCACTCTCAACCTCACCAAAGATTTATCTCATTTAATTTCATTAGAAGTCTTTATCATTCATATGATTTTTATTCTCATTAATTAGTCTCCATAATAAATATCCATCTCCAAATTTAAGATTTCACATTCAACCCATATATCCCAAGCATTACTTAATTCAGTCCAAAAAAGTGTAAGAGTTAATAGATTTCTACTAAGCATCAATGTTGGGTTAGATGTGTTTTGAAATGGAATTGATGGCTGAGATTAGCTCAGGAGATTGCTCCTTAAATGATGTCATTGTTGGTTTATAATGATAATCAAGTACCAGAATTCCCATGTCATTTTTCATATCCCACTCTTTCTGGCAGTTTTACTGTGGGAATCACGTAATCAATGTGTCTTTTCTATACTAAATATCTGTGGATGGGGTTGAAATGAGAAAATAGAGCATTGCAAGCTTGAATTCAGGCTTTTAGTTTTCACATTGTGTTTAACAATTAAACTGTATTCTTAGGAAATTTTTGTAAATTTATTTAATAATTAATATTACAAGTTTCTTTTCCTCTTTTTAGATCAAAGTTTACTTATGATGTTTCTCAAGGGCTTTCTGTTAATTACAAAATTACTTACATATTATTCATCAATTAGTTTCTCACATTTTCAATGATATATTTGAACTCACGCTTTTATGAGATATGAACTAAAACCTTATGAACTAGGCCATCACTCATTTGCAAGTATTAGGGATGAAGATGATGCGGGGAGGAGTCACCCCTAACCGCCTCGTTGGGTGAATACATACGCGCATAATTTTGACTAGTTCATACAATCATATTCTGTATATGTTCATTTATATAAAAAAATATATCAATATAATTGATAGAGTAATTACATCATTATCCTAACTTAAACATGGAGGTTACATAAATTATAGCATTAAATATATAAGAAAAATCTGAAGTGAGTTCTACAAATTATAATTGCTCTTGACTTGTGTTCATATTTTGTAAGAGTTTTTTTTCATTCTCAACCCAACCAAAGAATAATCTCATTTAATTTTATTAAAAGTTCTTATCTTACTCATGAATATTATTATCGTTAGTCTCCAAAATAAATTCATCTCTCAGTTTTAGAATTTCACATTCAACCCAATATCTCAGGTGCATGGCATAATTTAGTCCAAAAAAGTGTACGAGTTAATATATTTCTACTAAGCATCAATATTGGGTTAGATGTGTTTTGTAATGGAATTGATGGCTGGGATTAGCTCAGGAGGTTGCTCCTTAAATGATTTCATTGTTGGTTTATAATGATAATCAAGTACTAGAGTTCCCTTGTCATTTTTCATATCCCATTCTTTCTTCTTGTAACTTTTACTGTGGGAATCACATTATCAAGGTTTCAATTCCCATTTTATTTTCTTTTCTACTAAATATATGTGGGTGAGGATTGAAATCAGAAACTAGAGCATTGCATGCTTGAATATTGGCTTTCAGTTTTCACATTGTGTTTAACAATTAAACTGTATCATAAAGTAAAGATGGAGATTACATAAATTATAGCATTAAAAATATATATAAAAAAAACGAAGTCTATTCTACGAACTATAATTGCTCTTGTCTTGTCTTCATATTTTGTATGTATGAATTTTTTTCATCAACCCCACCAAAAGAATTATCTCATTTAATTTCATTAAAATTCCTTAACATTCTTATGAATATTATTCTAATTAGTTTCCATAATAAATCGATCTCTCAAATTTTGGATTTCGTATTCAACCCAATATCCTAAGTGCATAACTTAATTCATCCCAAAAAGCATCAAAGTTGGGTTAGATGTGTTTTGTGATGGAGGTGATGGCTGGGTTAGCTCAGGAGATTGCTACAAGTACCATAATTTCCTTGTCATTTTTCATATCCCACTCTTTTTGCCAGTAAATTTACCGTGGGTATCACGTAATCAAGGTTTCAATTCCCCTTTTCTTGTCCTTTCTACTAAATATCTGTGGAAGGAGATTGAAATGAAAAAGTAGTGTGTTGCATGCTTCAATTCAGGCTTCCATTTTTACAATTAAACTGTATTCTCAAGAAATTTTTTGATATTTGTTTGATAATTAATATTACAAGTTTATTTTTTTTTTTAAATAAAAGTTTACTTATGTTGTGTCTAAAGGGATTACTGTTGATCCTCGAGCTTAAAATGCACTTACAGAATTACTTACATATTATGCATCAATGAGTGATATGTATATTTAAACAATAATATGTAATATGTAAGTAATTTTGACTTCAAACAATATCATATTCTACCAATAAGGGTTGGTCAAAGTGTAGCGAATCTGATTTGATCCCACCCCAACGTCTCTCTGTTCGAATCTTGGATGTGGCAAAAAACTCTTTTGGGAGGAGAGAACCACACGGGACGACAAAGCTGGTACTCGTGGCCAGCCAGGTTCTCCGGCGTAGATTAGTCATCGACAAAGCTGGTAGAAACTACGCACCAAAAACATGATAACAAAAAAAAAAACAATATCATATTCTACATAATTACATAAAGTAAAAATGGAGATTACATAAATTATAGCACTAAATATATTTAAAAGAACCGAGTCACTCCTACGAATTATAATTGCTCTTATATTATCTTCATATTTTGTATGAATTTTTTTCATTCTTAACCCCACCAAAGAATTATCTCATTTAATTTCATCAAAAGTCCTTAACATTCTTGCGAATATTATTCTCATTAATGTCCAAACTAAATCCATCTCTTAAATTTAGGATTTCATATTCAACCCATTATCTCAAGTGCATGACTTAATTCAATCTAAAAAAAAGTGTTCGAGTTAATAGATTTCTATTAAGCATCAATGTTGGGTTAGATGTGTTTTGTGATGGAATTGGTGATTGGGATTAGCTTAAGAGATTGCTCCTTAAATGATGTCGTTGTTGGGTTATAATGCTAATCTAAGTACCAAAATTCTCTTGTCATTTTTAGAAGAAGAGAAGAATAGGTTTAAGTTTTTGGAATTGGCTTATCGTAGGACGTAACCGAGTTTAAAGATGAAAGAGAGGCTGAATTGGAATCGTGACTGAAGAGAGTGAACGTACTCTTGGCCTTTTATTTTTTGGTTTTTCACTTTGGTTTGAGTTACTACTTTTATTTTTTTTCAATAATGCACCTTATTTTTTTAATGTGCGGGCCTCTGTGCTATCCATGGCCTGACTGGGCTAGCTCACATGGGCCAGGGCCAGAACAGGATAAAAGGTCCGCTTTTATAAAAATGGGCTTAATTTTGTTGGCCCAAGTCCTACATTCGAGCTAGCCCGGCCCGGGGAGCCCAGACCAATTTACCATTCTTTGAATGTGGTTTTAGGCTTAACTCAACCCCACAAAACCGGTTTGTAAGGTGAGGGATGCCACCCACTTATAAACTCTTTTTGACGCCATATCACATCTTATGTGGGACTCTTAACACACCCCCTCACGCCCAGGACTGGACAACTGGAGCCTGACCCGAGTGGTCCGATAGCGGGTGGCCCAACGGATCTTGGATTGGTTTTGATACCATCTTAGAATGTTGTTTTAGGCTTAACTCAACCCCACAAAACCGGCTTGTAAGGTGAGGGATGTCACCCACTTATATAAACTCTTTTTCAGGCCATATCACATCCAATATGAGACTCCTAACAACCATCTCTAATTTCCACCCACTTTCCATTTTTGTCAAACCAAACCACTAAACAATATCATCTTATTTTCTCTTCTTTTTCCTTCCTTTCCTATATTTTCTTTTTCTCTATTTTTCTTTCGGTAACCAAACATCCTGTTAATGTATTGGTTGGTTTTTGGTATAAACTGTGTATCATCTGTGCACAACTGTAGAGACTAACCTCTCGAACCGAATAGGATCACAATTGACGATAAAGCTCTTCCTCAAGAGATTTAACACTGCTGCATACCCAATGCTGGATTTAAACCCAAGACTCTTATTGGTTAGTTTAAGAATAAGAGTGAGTAAATAGATGTGAAAAAGTGTCCACTCTCTTTTTTATTTGGTTAGATAGAAGTGAGAGAAATGTAATTACTTTTGTAAGGCAAAAATGTCTTTGACTTGATATGATTAACTTATTAAGATTAAGATGTTGTAATTAAATTAGTAGATTGTTTTAATTTAACTGATTATATTTTATATATAATATTGGATATATTATCACTTCTCTAATACGGTGCACAAGAGTGAGTGAGGTTCACATAAAGGTATACGATTTGTGGGATCGTGATTGATCGAAATAAATTGATCTCTCCTCAATCACAAATCATCTAGAGTCATTAGATGCAATGTTAGAAAAATTCTAGCCTTTGATTTTTTATTTATTTAAAAAACAGTTATAAAAATAGAAGTAGAGAGAGATAGACAGCATTGACTGCTGTGAATCCAAATCCACGATTTGTGTGCTTGTGAAAATTTGAGGGAGAGTTTTGCCACCCGTTGCGGTCCTATCCGGCTTGAGGGATTAGTCTCTGCTATTGCGCGCAGAGGATACGTAGTTTATACAAAGGTTTTTAAAGTGTCTTGAAGAGGATTTGCAGTAAACTCTTTTTGTTAACTTAGACAAAATGACAAATAAACACTACACACTATCACAAAGCCACACTTGGGTTCAAACCTGGGACTCGACACCCTCATATTGTTGAAATTGCAAGTGCAACCAACTAACTGTGGGAGACTTTGCGGTACACCATTTTGCATCGAGTTAATTAGAATTAGTGGGGCGAATCAAACCTAATGGTTATTGTGTTGCTATTATCATCAGTAGAATAGAACGACAAAAAGAATGCCTCTTAGAAGAGACAAAAATACATACATGTACTGTTGGAAATGTCCTGTGTTCAAAATAAGACATTTCGCTATTCTGTCTGATCAAATGCTGAGCTAGAATCTTACCAAACTCTTCTTTGTTTGGCTGATAAATGTTACTACATGCGAATGCGAATCTAGTATTTTCTACAACTAAAATAAGATGGATGAACGCGTCAAAAAAAAATAAGATGGATGAAGAAAGTGCTTCATGACCAAAGAAAAAGGAATCAGAAAAGGTGAGAAGAGATTGATGAGAGAGAGAGGTACGTTACTGAAGCGTTTGGTCTAATCAAGTTGCACGAGTGAAGTACCAACGCCCATTTGGCTTGGCTGGGGTTGTGAGAGAATCAAAATCAAAATTGGAAATGAATAAAGTTTTTCAATCTTGTCAAAGGGACAAATATTTTCCCTACAACAACTAGAAAGGTTTCATGTCACAGCATAACATATAGGTAGCAAAAGTTCCTTTGTCTATTTGATGTATCTATGAATCTATCATTTTTTTTTTTTTGGTATTTGGCGGCGACGAAGATATGCTCTCGAACCCCGCAGATCCCAACGCGTGGACAACGAAGGACTAATCAGTAGTCGGGTATTCATCGACAACCCCGCTAACTGAAATTCGCTCAAATGTAGAATCGAACCCAGAGCATACCTAAATGACTTCAGTGGGACTCAATGGGGGACAAACCCGCCAATTGAGCCAACCCCGTTGGTTTCTATGAATCTATCATTATCATTCACCTGCCCTGTTCTACCATTCTAGTCTTGCTATTCTTTTATTTCCTTGCCCTCATTACCCTTACCAACTAAACCGAGTAATTCTTAGGCGGACATAGATACATTATTTGGGCACAGAAAAAAAAAAAAAGTACTAAATGCATTTAGGGAAATGCACAACTATTATTTTTATTATTATTATTATTTCTACATTTGTTGTTTTCTTGTGTGTGCCCAAATAATGTGTCTAAATATTTGTGACCACTTAAGAACTACTCAACTAAACAAACCCACTAAGGCCAAACCTTTGAAGAAAGATAATTATTGATGAGACTTTTAACCGATCTTCTCAGTTAATTCTCAAGTTAATAATTGTAAGTGCATGTTTGGTTGGGAGGTAGTGGCCACACCAAATTTGATTTTGGACATTTAAAAGTGCTTCCCTTATTTTACACGAGTGTTTGGATTTTTGTAGAAGAATCAAAGCTAGTGCCTAAACTTGATTTTACTAAAAGTAATAAATAGTAGCTTTTGAGTTGTTGGAACTAACACCTTGACATGTGTGTCCCATGGAGTAAAAGCTCTAGTTAATATAGAATTATTGTTGGGTCAAATTTGTTTCTTAAATTGAAACATGAATCTTTTTTAATTGAAGGTAAGTATGAATCAAAAAAAACGTGTGGTAAAAAAGGCAATTGCGAACTTAAAACCTAAAATAGAGTGTGTACAAATATAATCCATACAAATTGTTATATATATATATATATATATATATATATATATATATATATATATATATATATATATATACACACACACACATAATCCATATTAACGACATTGGTTTATAAAATTAGTCTAATATTTGTGAATAAAATTAAATTAAAACTATAAATTAAATAAGAAGATTATAAAATTGAAATTGGCTATCCATAGATACTAAAAAGAAATGAGTTATTCTTAGCTATAAAGCGTATATCCTAAAAAAAATAAAAATATGTTTGTGATTTGGTAGTAACTGAATAAATGAATTCAATAAATATTTCGGGTTTAGAAAGATAAGGAAAAGAAGTATAAAAAATTGTTTTTAAATATTTTAAAAAATATTGTCCTAAAAAATATAAAAAGAATAAGATAAAAATAAATTGATTTCTTAAAATGGTGGAATCACTAAATTGGTGAGTTGATGAATGAACTTTGAGTATTTGAACTTTACGTATTTGTCACGAAATTATTTTTTACCAAATCGGTTATTGAGAAAAGAAGTTCGAATATTTGAACGATTCTAAACACTAAAGTACCCCAAAACACACTGCTTAGAATCACACTTTACATAAGCACAAACTTTGCATATTTGAATAGTTGAATTTTTTTTGCAAACACTAAAGCATCCAAAAACACACTACTTTAGCATCGTACTTTACATATTTTGTCATAATATATTATTTTTTTTACACAAAACTGATTACTGTGGAACAAACTTAGCGTATTTGAACAGTTAACGCATTTTATTACAAAGTCACTATTTTCTTTCAACAAACAGATTATTGAGGAACAAACATTACATACTTAAACAGATCATATTTTTTTGAACCCGAAAACACGTTGCTTAAAACATGAAAAAGAAAAAAAATCTGATTATACCAAACACAGTTGCGTATTTGAACAATTAAAAAAATTTCGGACTCTAAAGTACCCAAAACACACTAGCTAGCATCACAATTTACGTAATTTATTACGAAATTAATTTTCATTTTCATCAATCTAATTATCAAGGAACAAACTTCGCGTATTTACATATCTATTTTTTTTATTTTAATGGACTCCATAGGGGAGTGGGAGACTCCTTAAAATTTATATTTTAAACATTGATTCTACCTTTTCAATATTGGTATTTCTCACATTTCTCTTTGCTAATTTATTTAAAAAAAATTGTTAGATTTTTAACAGTTTGTTAGGGATAATGAGGTACAAGCTCATTGGTGGGTTGGGGGGAGCTTACTACAATCATGTATAAAACAATCATGCTTTAATTTCTAGGGGTGTTTGTGAAGATACAACACTCGGTGGTAAGCTTCTGAACCATTCGGATGGAAACTTCCGAACAATTGTAATCTTTGGGAAAAAAAAAAGAAGTCCACATTTCATTAAGGACATTTTAGTCTTTTTGCTAGTTTTGAGGGTGTTCAGTGAATAGAAGGGGTTTGTACGAAGTATGGGTCTTGTTGAAGATAATTCTTACTTGGGCCAGATTGTGGCCCATTGTCAACGCCTTTTGGATCCTTTTTACAATTTTCAAGTTAAGCATGTAGTTCTTGACCAAAAAAAAAAGTTAAGCATGTAGTTCATGACAAAAAAAACAACTTTTCTTTTCCTTATCACTGGATCTGGGGCGACCCTAGATAGTTGGTAGTATCCGGTCTTGATCAGCCGAGCTTTGATCTGAGGGGGTGTGTACCTACCTACAAAGACACTCTGACGCTCTAGTCAACAAGAGGAGTCTTTCACTAGTAAAATGTGGGAAAGTGTGCATACCTTGGGTATTGTGTTGGTACCTATTAATAATAGAAGCCAATGTGTGTTTGACCTAATTGATCGTGTGTCGTCCGATCTAGGGTTTAGATCTTGATCGCTCACCGTTGGATCCAAAGTTGGCTATAGGCCTCAGCGACTTGGCCCATTGGTAGCGAAATGCATGTGCTTTAAATGGAGGGAGGTGTGCCTAGCGCAGTTCCAATCCGTAACCAGAAGAAACAACTAACTTTCGGTATAAATATGATCTCCCCTTTAAACGTCACCCCTCCTCAGGCTGGTTGGCTTTGAATGTGGATGATAGTGTGGTCTATGGATGACAGGTTATGGTGACTTTGACCGAGACACTTTGGATACTTTTCTCATAGGTTTCTATGGCTCTTTAGGATATTCGAACATCTTGCATGCAGACCTAACTGCATTGTTACGTGAAATATCTTTGTGTTGGCAAATGGTTTATAACAAAGTGGTGTGCTACACAGACTCTTTTACATACCTTGAGGTTGATTACAGAGGCCAACATTTCACACCATAGATATATATATATATATATATATATGGTAATGGTAATGAAATAGCTCAACTTAAACTTCTACTGTAGAAAGATTGGGAAGTGAGGATTAGCTTTTTCTTTGTGCAAGTTTCTTCTCTTCCAAGGGGATTGGATTCTCATTTAAGTGATGATGCTCTAGGTGTCTCGTTTGTTAGCCCTAGTTTTTTTTTTCTCCATTACTGATAAGGCTGATCCAATACATTTATCAGATTTAGAGACAGAATATACTTCACTACAAATTTTGAACAAGTCATAAATTCAAACTAATTTAAGAAAGAAAGCTAAACTCTAAAGCCAAGTAACCAATGTAAAGGTGTAAAACAGAAGAAGAAGCAAATAAGTATTATGTATGACAAGATATAATATACAGGGAAAAATTAAGAAACCTCATAGATTCTCTAGCTTTGAGGTTTCTATCTCTTTAGTCTTCATTCTCTCTCAATTCTAAACCAACAACATTATGTGGAGCTTGGATCTGCTGCACCGTGCAGAAATAACAATGGCTAACTTAACTAACTCTTTCTAGATCCACCTCTAAATGATTGCCAAAACACAGGCCAATTCTTCTGTGCTTCAGTCCAGCCCAAAAGAGACCCTTCTCTCAAAGGATCCCAACTAGAGGAAACAATCCCATAACTAACTCCCAAAAGAGCAGAACCAAAGAAAAAGAATGAGAAAATGAAAGGAACCCAAGTAGGCACATCAATTTTCAAACCAACTTTGAGATAGTAAAAGAATGGGAAAAACAAAAGCCCAATACCTAATGGAATTCCCACTGTAAATCCCATCCTGCTTATCATTCTGTTTGTCACTACTTCTGGAATAATTCCTTCTTCTTCCTCTTCTTCATCTTCTTCATTTTCCTCTTCATCGTTGTCTTTTCTTAGCTTCTTTGTTTTGATCTTCTTTTTCTTTGGAGAAGGTCCAAATCCCTTTGGGCCTTTTAAGGTTGCAGAAAGAGGTGGAAGAAATTCTGATCTATGAGACTTCTTCACATTTCCATTCACATAACTGATTTTTGTGGTGAGTGTACATATGTTGTTGTTGTTGTTGTTCCTAATATGCTGCAGTAAATAAATAATATAGCAATTAGACAGAAAATTAGACAAGACTGAATCAATTCTTAAATAAAACAAGACTTGTCAAATAGATGGAGTTGAATGGAGAAAAGAGTGAGAAAGAACCGTGTGAAAAAATTGTGAGTTGAAAACTGTACGGGGAGTTGCAGTGGTCATGATACGGCACAATGATACTGCAATTGAGAATAAGTGCTCTGCTTCAAAGGATAAGGTTTGTGAAGGATATCTTCCCTCCCCATCATTTTTGTGCCACTTCCAAACTTTACTTTTACTACATTATCTTCAAACGGCGACGTATAATACAATTAAACAAATTGTAGAAAATGGTAATGGTATTCGTGTTATTAATTTCTTTTTTTTAGGAAAATGGGATTAATTTCTTGTAAACAAAAATGATTAACCCATCTAAAATCTAAAAATATAATATATCTATTATTTTTTAGGTATCAGATTCGAGTCTAAAATTTTGAAAAGAAAAATTAAACCAATAAAACTAGGCTTAAATATGTTTTTGGTCCCTGCAAATATGGAGTGTTTTGATTTTAATCCCTGCAAAAGTTCCTAAGCCCCCTCTTGAATGGCTTTGCAATTGCCTTCAACCTCTCCACAATCTTCCAACCACGGGTCCCATGTGGAATCCCAGCACTTTCCAGCACGTGCTCCATCTCATCATACAGGGCAAGGGTCTCAGGCATGGCCTATAAGACAGTAAAAAAAATACTTTAATCACAAAAGAAAGTTAAATAAAAAATGCTTAAAAAACATTGTAACACTAAAGTAAATCACCATACCTCTCTAAACTCTGAAGCAAGCAAGGGGTAGTTGTCTGGTGACACATCCTCTTGTGTTAGCCATACCGTAAAGAATCAATTGAATTGTTAAAAATCAGTCAAAATCAGTTAAAATCAGCATACAACAACAATCAGGGGGGTTCGGCCCTGCGAGATGCGATCCAAAATGGAACACGCTTGATCGAACCACCATTAACAGGTTCGATGCACGCTCGATCGAACCACAACTAAACAGTTACATCAATAGTGGGTTCGACGCACGCTTGGTCGCACCAGATCGATCGCTGCAAGGCCGAACCACCCAAAACAGCGAAAAAAATAAAACGCGAAGAAGAAGATGAAGAAGCGTACCTAGAAGTCGATGGACGGTAATGGCGTTGATTCTTGATGGAAAACGAGCGAAAATGATGGATTGAAGTTGAGGGGGTGTGGGGTTCGTTTGTAGGATAGTTTTTAGGGAGAATGAGAATGTGTGGGGGTGTGTGAGGGTGAGAGGGAATAGATAGGGGAAATCTGATTTTAAATTGGGGGTATTTTGAAAATATTACGTGGTTTGGGGTGTCTGGTGAGTAGAGATGGATTCTAAGAAGTATGGGCCTTTTATTTTCCCATGGTTGGCTCGTTCGGCCATAGTGAGTAGGTTGGGATAGTAAATTTGGGGATTGCTTTTCCCACGCCCCCTCCTACTCAAAACACACTCCATAAGCGTGTGAAATGACCAAAAGGTCAACCAAAACGTTTTTTTTTCAAGAAATTTCACGTGTTCGAACACGGGGCTTCGAACAGATTCGAACGACATCGTTCGAGTGTGTTGAATCTTGACTTCACACCCTCTTGTGCGTAATTTCACCTGTTCGAATGGGGTCACTCGAACCAGTTCGCATAACCTTGTTCGAACACCCTATTTTATTACAAAAAATGGACCCTCACACCACATTCATCAATTTTATTGCGTTCGCATGATGTTGTTCGAACAAGGTCATTCAAACTGTCATTAAACACGTGAACTTAGCTTTTCACGCGAGGTTATTTTTGGAATAAAATTTGTTAAGGAGTGTGAAAGAGTAGAAGAGGGCGTGGGAAAAGCAAATCCCGTAAATTTCTATCTCACACTAAACTTGTCCTAACTGTTTCAGCCGAAAAATGTTGGATAATGATTTATGTACCCCCGCTATTGAGCAGCATACTTCCACCAAATTCTTTTATATTCATTTTGCTCCTCTCACTTTTACCACATTTTCAGCGCACTAATGAAAATTTTTTACTTTTTGAATTTACCAAATTACAAGTGATGAATATGTAGTTAACTTTTTTTTACTAACTTTTGTTATAGATCTATGTATTTTATTGATAGATTCATAGTTAGCTTTTTGTGACTTACAAATTTATCAATTAAATTATAATTAAATCCGTAAATCTGTAATTAAAATTTCAATTACAAATTTATTAATTTAATAGATAAATTCGTAATGCATTATTTAAATACAGATTTATATATATTTAAATAGATAAATATTTAGGACAAATATAATAAATTGCGGATTGCTCTATTGAATTGAAAAATCCATAATTTATTTTTATACTACGGATTTACCTATTTAAAAATATACATCCGTAATTATATCAATTTTTTAAACGAAACAGCTATGGATATAGATACGGTGAACTTTTGGTTCCATTCTCGATAGACACGTCATAGGCATTCACGACGACCGGTGTATATTTAACTAATTATTTTACGAGTTTTTTAATGTATTATATATCATAATAACTAAATTATGTTTATTTTGTAGAAATTTCGTACATGTGACAACATGGTACGTTAGGCTAGAGAGGTTGAGAAAGTCAATGAGTGGTCGTAATCATTCTTAGATAGATATAGCAATCGGTAAAAGGGGAAGGAAATATAAAATTATTTTTGGTTATGAAAAGAGTGGAAAATACAAAGGTGTAGACACGAATTGTTGTAGAGTGAAGGGGTTAGGAAGTCACGAAAATAGGGGTGGCAATTTCTACTCGCAAGTGAGGATCTTCGCGGGGACTGCCCCGAATGGGGCTCCGTGGGCGGGGGATTTTTCCCCGTGGGGATGGTGATGGGGAGAAAATCCCCCCGCAGTTAAAGTGGGGATGGGGATGGGGATCATACCCCCCACCCTGAATATATTACATAAATATTCTTATTATAGTTATATATTATGTTATAAGTAATTAATTTTTTACTCTTTTTATAAGTGTTTTTAATTTAAAATATTAACAAAATATTAAATTGTTCTAACTTTTATACTTTCTAAATATTAAAATATAAAAGTAAGACTAACATTTATATTTTTTATATTAAAATGTTAAACTTTTGAATTTTAGTCATACTTTTTATATATTTTTCTAATTTTATTATATTTTAATTTATATTTTTGCTAACTTTTAATAAGCTTGTGGGGGCCCCGTGGGGATGGAGATAGGAGGAAATGTCTCCGAAGCGGGGACGGGGAGCGGGGAAGTACTCACCGCCCTCACCCCGCCCCATTGTCATCCCTAAACAAAAAATTCAATTTCAAAATAAAAAATGGGATAAGAAGAGAGAGAAAAAAATTTAAATGATTCATTAGATGTAACCTTCAATTTTTAGTTACACTTGTCATGTTTCTCAAAGTGTAAAATGGACATAGCAGATCTGTAGGAGCAGATCCGTGGCAAATGGACAGGAGAAAATAAAGTGGTGCAATTTTAATCATCCATTCTATTTAATGTGAATCAACGGTCATGATGATTACAAGTTTTTTTCCTTCATTTTCTCTCTTTTCATATTCTACTAGTAGGATACACGTGCATACGCACGGGTGATGTCATGTTTTTTATGAATGAACTTAGACATTATTTAAATAGTCTGAATCTTAGCCCGTGAAAATAAGGACAAATTTAAAATAGATGAAAAGGGATTTTCAAATAAAAAATAGATAAATATTAAAATCTAAATTTGTAAAAATATCATTTAAAAACAATTTTACATTTATCGTGTTTTTTTATATATCAGTGCAGCTAGCCCGTATTTTTATATATACTATTGCAGTTATCCCCGCATTTTTTTATATATTAGTGCAGCTATCCTGTGTTTTTTATGTATCAGTGCAATTATCTTATAGTTTCAATTGATTATTTGAGTCGATTAGTAGATTATAGTATATAGTAAAAGATAGATAGTAGATTATCAATAAGAAATATCTATCCCATGTTTTTTTATATATCGGTGACAATTATTTATCCTTTTTTAGGTATAGTTAGTGGCAAATATTTGTCACGTGTATTTTAAATATTAATCAGTTTAAATAGTCATTAAGCATTATTATTGTTTTAGATAGTAGGTTTATAGTAGTCTTCAAAAATTATAATTATCAATGGCAAATATTAATCCCTTGTTTTTTTATATATCACTGCAGTTATCCCGTGTTTTTTATATACCAGTGCAGTTATCTTGTAGTTTTAATTATTTATTTTTGTTGATTAGTAAATTATAATAGATAGTAAAACTTAGATAGTAAATTACCAATAAGAAATATTTGTTATATTAATTAGTAGTTTAAATAGTCATTAAGCCTTCTTGTTTTTTTAGATAGTAGGTTTATAAAGTCTTCAAAAATTATAATTATCAATAGCAAATATTAATCCCATGTTTTTTTTTCAAATATCACTGCAGTTATCCCGTGTTTTTTTATATAGCATTACATTTATCTCATAGTTTCAATTGATTATTTTAGTTAATTAGTAGATTATAATAGATAGTAAATTATCAATAAGAAATATTTGTCTATTAATCAGTAGGTTAAATAGGCATGAAATCCTCTTGTTTTTTAGATAGTAGGTTTATAGTAATCTTCAAAAAAATTAATTATCAATGACAAATATTAATTTTGTGTTATCAATGCAGTTATCCCGTGTTTTTTGCAGTTATCTCGTAGTTTCAATTGATTATTTTAGTTGATTAATATATTATAGTAGATAGTAAAATATAGATAGTAGATTATCAATAAGAATTGATAGTAGAGTAATTTTAGTAGAGTAGTTTTTCTATAAATTTAGAAATTTAGTTAAAAAACTAAAGTGAAGTGATAAGAGAAAGAGAGTAATTGTTTATGAGAAAAATAAAAGTAAAGTAAAAAGAAAAAATGAAAAAAGAGTGTAAGAGAAAAATGAAAAGGATGAAAGAGAGTGTAAGAAAAAGAGGAAAAAAAATAAGAAAGAGAATGTAAGAAGAAAAAAAGGGTAAAAATAAATTAATTAGATGTAATTGACTTATTTGCCCTCAAAAAATCTAGGTGTCAATATTTCAAAGTGGGTTCATTGGTATTTTCAATTGTGGTTTAGTTGTATAAATACTAGTAGATACCCGTGGATACGGACGGGTGTTGTTATTTTCTTTTTATGAATGAACTTAGATAGTATTTAAGTAGTCTGAACAATATCCTGTGAAAATAAAAACGAATTTAAAGTAGATAAAAAAGGAGTTTCAAATAAAAAATAGATAAATATTAAAATCTAAAAATGTAAAAGTATTATTTAAAAACAATTGTGCATTTATCCGATTTTTTTATATATCAGTGCAATTTTTTTATATATCTGTATTGTTATCCCGTGTTTTTATATATCAGTGCAGCTATCCAATGTTTTTATATATATCATTGCAGTTATCCCCGTATTTTTTATGTATCAGTGTAGTTATCTCGTAGATTAAATTGGTTATTTGAGTTGATTAGTATATTATAGTATATAGTAAAAGATAGATAGTAGATGATCAATAAGAAATAATTATCCTGTGTTATTTATATATCAGTGACAATTATTTGTCTTTTTTAAGTATTAATCAGTTTAAATAGTCATTAAGCTTTCTTGTTTGTTTAGATAGTAGGTTTATAACAAACTTCAAAAATTATAGTTATTAATGACAAATGTTAATCTCATGTTTTTATATATCACTGCAGTTATCCCGTGTTTTTTTTATATATTAGTACAGTTATCTCGTAGTTTCAATTGATTATTTTAATTGATTAGTATATTATAGTAGATAGTAAAAGAGAGATGGTAGATTGTCAATAAAAAATATTTATTTTAAATATTAATCAGTAGTTTAAATAGTTAGTAAATCTTCTTGTTTTTTACATAGTAGGTTTATTGTAGTCTTCAAAATTTTAATTATCAATGACAAATATTATCATTTGTTTTTTTATATATCAGTACTGCAGTTATCCCGTGTTTTTTATTTATCACTGCAGTTATCTCGTAATTTCACTTAATTATTTTAGTTAATTAGTAGATTATAGTAGATAGTAAAATATAGATAGTAGATTAGTAGATAGTAAAAGATAGATAGTAGATGATCAATAAGAAATATGTATCCCGTGTTTTTTATATAACAGTGACAATTGTTTGTCTTTTTTAGATAGTAGGTTTATAGTATTCTTCAAAAATTATAATTATCAATGGCAAATATTATTTCCGAATTTTTTTTATATATCACTACAGTTATCCCGTGTTTTTTATATATCAGTGCAGTTATCTCGTAGTTTCAATTGATTATATTAGTTGATTAGTAGATTATAGTAGATGATAAAAGTTAGATAGTAAATTATCAATAAGAAATATTTGTTTAATATTAATTAGTAGTTTAAATAGCCACTAAGCCTTGTCGTGTTTTTAGATAGTAGGTTTATGATAGTCTTTACAAATTATAATTATCAATAACAAATATTAATCTCGTGTTTTTTATATATATCATTGCAGTTATCCCGTGTTTTTTATATATCAGTGCAGTTATCTCGTATTTTCAATTGATTATTTTAGTTGAATAGTATATTATAGTAGATAGTAAAAGAGAGATAGTAGATTATCAATATAAATATTAATCAGTAGTTTAAATAGTCATTAAATCTTCTTGTATTAATTTAAATATTAATCAGTAGTTCAAAATTTTTAATTATCAATGACAAATATTAATCCTTTGTTCTCGTGTTTTTTATTTATCATTGTAGTTATCCCGTAGTTTTAATTAATTATTATAGTATATTAGTAGATAATAAAATATAGATAGTAGATTATTAATAAGAGGTGATAGTAGATTATTAATAATAGTGTAAACTGATTCAGAGAGAAAGAGAAGATAATTTTAGTAGAGTAATTTAAGTAGAGTAGTGTTTGTATAAATTTAGAAATTTAGTTAAAAAAAACTAAAGTAAAGTGAAGAGAAAGAGAATAATTGTTTGTGGGAAAATAAAAGTAAAGTAAAAAGAAAAAATGAAGAAATAGAGTATAGGAGAAAAGTGAAAAGGAAGAAAGAGTATAAGAAGAAAGAGAAAAAAGAAAGATAGTGTAAGAGGAAAAAGAAAGAGAGGGTAATGATATTTTAATTCCTAAAATGAATATGTGTCTTGTTAATAAGAGATCTAAAGTGGTAATTTTCTAGGGAATTTGTTTTTATAAATAGATATTAAATTAGTTAAAAAAAAACTAAAACGAAGTGAAGAGAAAGAGAATAATTGTTTGTGTGAAAATAAAAGTAAAGTAAAAAGAAAAAAAAGGAATAAATAGAGTTTAGGAGAAAAGTAAAAAGGAAGAAAGAGAGTATAAGAAGAAAGATAAAAAGTAAGAAAGAGAGTGTAAGAGAAAAAATAAAGAGAGGGTAATGACATTTTTATTCCTAAAATAAATATGTGTCTTGTTAATAAGAGATTTAAAGTGGTAATTTTATAGGTAGTTTGTTTGTATAAATAAATAAATAAATATTAAATAGATAGATAGATAGTGTAGATTTAGTTTACACCTCTTCAAACCTCTTCATCTTCTTTACTCAACACTTCACCAATTTTGAACTACATGTAGTTAGGGAATAATGTAGATAAAAAAAGAAGCAAACCTGAAAGAGGAACATAAAGTAGCATGAAGTTTGCAGATAGATCTGTGTTGGGAGAGATGGTGGAAGCAAGAATTGGAAACGAGGAACAGTTATTTTGGCCAAAAAAGAAAAATTGATTTGGGTGTTTTTATTTCCACCGTTGATATATCTCTCTCTCTATTTAGAATAAACGGTCAAGATTATTTCACTTTATTTTCTCCAGTTTATGGCCACAGGAGAGGATCCACTCCCCAGAATAGATCTGTTGTGAAACAACTTGAGCTGTGTATGCAAGGCAAGCTATGGCTTCTTCAAGTTCAACCTCTCTCTTAAAAATGGAAAACATAGCTGGCAAAGGTAGAGGTCTAATTGCAGCAAAACCTCTTCAAGCTGGCCAAGTAATCCTCAAAGAATCCCCTCTTTTACTTTACTCAGCTTCTCCTCTCTTCTCTCCTTCACCCTCTTCTTACTGTCACCACTGCTTCAGAATCTTCCAAACACCATCACAAACCATTACATGTCCTTCTTGTTCACACCACTATTTCTGCAGCAACAAGTGTCTCTCCATTGCCCTCAATTCCTCTCATTCATCTTGGGCATGCAAAGCACTTTCACTTCTTAGAAACCCCACTTCAAAATTATCTGAACAACCTTCTGAACTTCAAGTTCAAGCTCGTTTCATTGTAGCTGCTTACAATCTTATCATTCACTCTCCTTCTGATCTTCAAACTTTGCTTTCTCTTCATTGTACTCCTTATGATGATGCTATAGTTCATGCTGCTAAGTTCATTCATTCTTTAATTCAACCTCTTTGTCCACCACATAATAATCACTTTTCAGCTGAATTAGCAGCTCAACTTATTGCTAAAGAGAGGCTTAATTCCTTTTGTTTGATGCAACCTTATTCTCCAAATGGTCTTCAAAGATCTATTAAGGGATATGGGATATACCCAAAGGCCACTTTTTTTAACCATAATTGTATTCCTAATGCATGTAGGTTTGATTATGTGGATACTAGTGATCCTATGGATGAACATAACACTGACATTGTTATAAGGTTGATTCAAGATGTTCCTATTGGGAGAGAAGTTTGTATAAGCTATTTTAGGATTAGTAGGGATTATCCTACAAGGAAAAGGATTTTGATGGAGGATTATGGGTTCACTTGTTGCTGTCATAGGTGCAAGATTGAAGCAAATTGGACTGATGGAGAGAAGAACATTGATCTGCCACACGTGCGTTTCTTGTGTAAGTATGTTTGTGATAGGATGAATTGTGCAGGTACTATGGCTCCTCTGCCTCCAAATGATGGTGAACCATCTAATGTTCTTGAGTGTAACTTTTGTGGTAATTTGAAAGCTGACACCATCTAATGTAATGGCTCAGTAATGGAACTGCCAAACAGAACAAATTATAGAAATAACTGTGTGTATTGAACTTTTCAAGTAGTAACAATGGAGTTCAATTATTGTATTAAATAATGCAAGCATTTAGCTATGAGTAAGAGATGAGTATAAAGGGAAATCGGATCGAAACAATCCCTTAAATTTACAAAGTGAGAATGAAGCGGTTAGAGAGAGAGAGAGAGAGAGAGAGAGTATCACTCATTTCATTCCATGCCCCTTTTGATTTCACTTCCTTTCATATATACCCAATACTCTTCTTTGTTGTTGTGGGTCTTGGTGATTTGCTCTTATTTGCTTCTCTAAATGATAGGTTCATTACACTATGGCTCCTGCTTCCAAATGATGGTGAACCATCTAATGTTCTTGAGTGTAACTTTTGTGGTAATTTGAAAGTCGACACCTCTCTGGTTAAGACGCGTGTCGACACCGACACTTCAATTACTTGAATTTTTCAAAATAATCCAAAATAAAATCGATGTCCGCGCGTCCCGTGTCCGTCGTGTCGTGTCAGTGTCCGCTTCATAGCTTATTTTACTTGATTCTGTGAGTAGTGTCCAAACTCATGTAGTAATCAATATCGAATTGTGTGTTTAATAGTTATATATTTTTATGTTGAGAATCAAATCAGTCTAGATGGAGAATTTAGATTTGGAGTCAAATCTTTAGCTTATATTTGAATTTTGATGACCTTTGATTTTCTTGGGTGTTCTCGAAACTTCATAGGCTTGAAGCACATTGAGTTGTTTACAATGGGCATTTATGCAGGTTTCCATGTGTTAGAATTCTTGTCAAACTGAAAATCTAGGTGGGAGGATCAAACTTTGCTTCTAAATGCTCTTTTAAAGTATCCAAACATTGCGGCTTTAGTAAGATGGATTTTTGTCTTGAGTTGTTTAGTTGGATGTACATATGTAGATATGGATTACATACTAAATGAATTCTAATCATTGGATGATCACTATTTTAATTAAAATGTATCCAATGGTATTGCTCAATAAGAGTATTATGGTACTCTCAAATATATCTTATATTTATTAAATTTAATTAGAAAATAAATTAATTCCTATTTTTAGGGGACAGTTTTAATTCACAATTAAATTACTTTAATTGTTGTTCCTATTATTTCTCTTTTTCCTTTTTTTTTTTTCTCCAACTCCTTCCTTGCTCCCTCCTTCGTCATTCATCATACGTTTAGAATATCTTGTGTTTCCTCTCTTGTTTGTTCCTTTCTCTCCTGCGTTTCTAACCACATGAATACGATGTCTGTTTAATCAATCACTAACCACATAAGTGAATAACGTTGGTTAATCAATCACTATTCAATCACTAACCACAATAGTGAACAACGTTGGTTAATTTATCACTAACCGCAATAATGAACAACTTTTAGCTAGCTAGCTACTTTAAAGAGTCATTTTTTTTTCTTTTGGTAAATCTTTCAAAAATCATTCCTTTTTGTTTAGGGTGGAAGATGAAAAACAAGAACACAAGTAAAATAGAAAAACGAAAACAAAATAAAAACGCAATAACCCACCTCGAATGGTTTATGGTTAGAAGAAAAAAAAAACAAAAACGCAAAACCCACCTTGAAGTTGTTCTTGAAGCCTGCGTTTCTGAGGTTTGAAGGAAGAGAAAGAAGGTTTTTTTTCTTTCTCTTTCTTTTCAGTTTTCAATTTTAATTACTAATAATTAAGGCCTATAATTATGGAAGGAAAATAGGGGATTTGCTGATTAATTTTTTTCCTAATTATCATGATGGATCTTATCTTTTTGCCCTTTAGTAATAGTCACTAAACATAGTGTTTAGTGAAATAGAAAATGTGTTCACTGTGGAGAGAGTGAGTTCATTGTAGAGATAGTGAGATAGCAAAGATTGAGTGGGAGTAGAGATAGGGTTGATAATATATAGAGTGTTCGTTGTAGAAATGAGTGTGTAAATAATAGAGATAAGCCCATTATATTACATGTTTCGATACCATACTCCCGTAGGCTGTCAGCCTGAGCTTTTACTGTGTCAGTAATTCTACGATGAGCTGAGAACATGTGAATGTGAACATTTCGGGTTCAGATCCTATCCATTTGGAGAAGAAATGGAGATCTCCATTTTAAGTTCTAAAACACATATGTGGTGTTGTTTTTGAGTTTTAGAAAATCATTCCATGCACCGAAGAAATTACTTGGATGAGTCATGACTGGTCCACTCTCTTTTAAGACGTTTCGTGACACTACTCAAAACCGATACACCCTCTATATGGTTTGAAAATCACTCTATATGGTTCGTAGACCACTCTTATAAAGTTGAGAAGTAAAGAAAAGAATGATTTAGGGAGAAGAGAAACTTGGGGAATGATTTATCGTCAAGTTTCAGTGTGAAAATTGAACTGATGAAAGATCTTATTTGTAGGCGAAATTTGGATTTGGAGAGCAAGTAAAATTGTTGAGAAAATTCGCAACAACTATAAAAAAACGGCTCTCAAGACGCAAATTACACCACACAGCCCAAGCCCAAGCCCGATCGAGTGATCGAACAACATGCTTGCGCAAGGTGGTCGATTAGTGTGCGTGCTCTCCCTTTTACATAATTGGGTACTCTTTGGGGCCCAACCCAAGATGTGAAATCCACACTTATAAGCACTCTTAGAGTGTCTACTCTTAGCAATGTGGGACTTTTTTTTCAATTTTTTTTTGAGCAAATAGACAAACTGTCCGAATTTATTAATAAAAAAAGGAAAAGAAAATAGGGACTTTTTTTTTTCAATTCACAACACCAAGGTTCCAACAATCCCCCACTTGAATTTAAAAAGAAGTTTCAGAAGTAGCGTCAAACGCCTCCATAAGATTGTGCATAAGCAGAGGTGACTTGAACTTTTGCATCGCGGTTAGGATTTAGATTCAACAAGAGTGACTCGTAGTTTTGAACTCTATCTCTAATCATCAAAACCACACACAACCTTTTCATAGGTGTACTCTCAAAAGCCCGTGCTTTTATGGCCCTCGCACGCCTATCCCAAATTGCTTAAAAATTCGTGTTGCAAAAAGTTGGAAAAAAAATTAGAATGTTCTTCTAATCTTAATAATGGAGTAAAAATCAAAAAAAATTGAGAACTAATATAAGATATGCACCCCAGTTGTCGCTCTCGTTCGCTACCCTTGTCGCTCTCATTGTCGCTCTCGTTGTTGCCTCTATCGCTGCTCATGTTGCCTCTACCCTTGTCGCTCCCATTGTCGCTCTCGTTGTCGCCTGCATTCCTCGCCTCCCATTGTCGCTCCCGCTTCGCTCTCGTTGTCGCTTTTTTACCACTACTATTGTCACCTCCTCTTACCGCTCCCGTTTGATTAAATTATGAATTATTAATTTAATATCAATTCAATATGAAATTATGAGATCATTTAATATTAATTTAATTATTTTAATTAAATTATAAAATTATTTAAAACAATAATTTTGGAATTTTTGATAATCATTAAATTTATTTTTGTCAATTGTAAGTGGTTAAATTGACTGGTTTTAGTAGATTATAGTAAATTATTGATCTTTAGTATTAATTTAAACATTTTAATTAAATTATTAGAAAAATGATTTTGGAATTTTTGAAAGAGGTTTTTTTTATAGGCAAAGTTACTGGGGGTGTGGGAAATGTTAGTTTCTTAGGTTTGAACCTCGGACCTTCTTCTTACACTCATTTGGTGCACTCCTGCGGTATCATCCTTTAGCTCGCCAACTGAGCTACTTTCTTGGGATAATTTTTGAAAAAGGAAATTTTTTTGTTTAAAATTAGTACTAATGACTAAATTGATTGGTTTTAATAGTTTTAATATATGTTAGTAAATAGCAAAGAGAGAGATAGAAAAACAGTTTTTGTATGCTATCTCGTCTTTTGAAAAAGCTAAAAAAAAACTTACAAATTTTTGTCTTTTTGCGGCTAACTGACGAAAATGCCCTCAAAATTGGACAAAAAATAAATTAAGAAGATGTCTACTTTTGTCAATTTGTTACACTTATGTTGATTATTGTAGACACGTAATAGGTCTGTGATCTTTTTTTCTATCTACCTTCACTAAGTGTTTTTTGTTTCTTAATCCTTATCTACACAATTACAATTTTATTTTTAGCATCATGAATCATTTCATCTTTCCCAACAGTAAAATCATGAGTTTTAGCATACTTTCAATAAAAGTCGTAAGCTTTCTCTTCACTAACAAATTCAAGCCCACATTTATATCATCAGCAGTCATTTCATTAATATTACCAAATGTTCCATCTACTACAATCGAACTTGAAGTATCATGATAAACAAAAGAAACATCTTTAGTATCGGAGATGGATTGGAATCGAGCATTGTTTAGTTTTGTGAAGGTTATTTATATGAGCTCAAATTCATCTTTACAAAATGTTCCAGTCAAAAACATCTTTAGTTTATATTTGACTTTTTTTCTTTCTCTGTATTCTTGGAGAGTGTGGGTGTACTCGGGGTCATTAGGTATTTGAGAGAAGTTTATGTGTTGTAACAATTTTCACAGTGTTATACTGTTATTAGACATCGATTCGTGGTTTTTCTCCGATTTTGGAGTTTTCACGTTAAATTCTTGTGTTCGGATTGTGCCCATTTATTTCTCTATGTTGTTTTTCCCAACAACTAGTATAGGAAGCTTTAGGTTCGGTGGGGTATTAATTTCTTAGTATACTCTGTGGTTGCAGTTTTGTCTGATATTCCGCATCAGAAAAGAAGTTTGATACTGTGAAAATGTTGATTGTGAAAAATTTAGTCAATGAAAGACTTGGTATTTAAGTGTGTCTATTGTGACCCACCTCTCTTTCCTGGGAACCTATCTGGTGTACGATTTACAATATGTATACAGATGCAATGTCGAATTTTGCAAGTGTTGTGAAGTTTGACAAAATAATTTAGCGGAAGAATCAATTTTGCCTTGTAGAAAATACAAGTAAATGATGTATTGATACAATCAGGGTTGCACAAGGTGTTATGAGATCATGTGGATGGCTTTCCACATGGAGAAGTTCTTGAAGTGATTTAGCTTCAAGTGAAGTATACTTTTATGGTGGAGTATAATAGTTATTTTGAATTTTGATTGTCAGTGTAGACAATAAAAGCGGAAGATATGTCGTGTATCTATTACAACCAATATGAATTATGGAGATTGTTGAAATGATTGACACTGAGATCTTAAAGAAGTTATGTTAATAGCTTTCAACATGGAGAAATTCTTAAAGTGATTTAACTTCAAACGAACTATACTCTCGTATATATTTTTTGGTACATAAAAACTTCATATGTTCTTTTTTTTCTTCTTCTTATTTTTACAAAATAAATAAAAGATAAAAAAAATACAATAGAAACTATTGAGTTGGTGGAGTTAATCGACGAAGGATCTCACGACACGGTCTTCCGATTTCGACGTCTGAGATGAATGTAACTCTTCCATTTAAACATAATATGAATGGACATCATGTCTCGGATGTCATCCTCGCTGTTGACATCCATGGTAGACCAATAAATACCTTCATCAGTCGTTTCCGGTTTTTGATAAATGATACGAATTATCTCATGATCGTCGTTCTCTGATTGAACCATCCGCACTAGTTTCTGCTTAAGAGCAGCAAATGATATGCAGTGTTTCAACCTACACGATAAAACATTTCTCCCATCGAAACCTATACCATCATCTTGCAAGATGATGCCCTGATGATCAGCGAATCCCATATTAGAATGAACGAGAGTGAGGGAAGAATGCTCGTAGTATGACATTAGCGAAACTTGCATCATCTTCACTTGTGTTATGTGAGAGAAGGAGGAAGTTGAATTTTTGGTGTGAAAATAGTGATGGTGGGAGTGGGTATTTATAGTTGATGTAAAAGATTATCAACCGTTGATTTTGTCGTGCAATCCACACCGTTGATCAACTTTGAAAGTGAAATCATGACCGTTGAAAAAAATTACAAAGAAAAAAATTCAAACACATCGATATATATGTCATTTTGGACATATATACGATGCTCAATTTAACGCATCGTATATATGTCCTTAAGAGGTATATACGATTGAATCTTACACGACAAATTGTATATACTTCTTAAGGACATATATACGATGTGTTAAAATTGAGCATCGTATATATGTCCAAAATGACATATATACGATGAGCCTTTTTTTAAAAAAAATAAAAAATAGGTTGCAAATGACATATTGGGGTTTTCAATTTTGATGGGGGTATATGAAGATTGGGTGGGGGTAAAAAAAACAACACAAAATTAATTGAATGCGATAAAAATCGTTTTGATGAGGCCAAAAGAAAAGAGAAAAAACAAAAAAGGAGAGAAAAAAGAGAATGTGGACAGAAAAACTCATAATGAAACACTAAAACCGCCTTTATACCTCGAAATACTCTCCTCCTCTAAATTCAAACATTAATAACCCAACAACCACTGCAATTCTCATTTATAACCCTTCTGTCAAGGAGCAATGAAAGCACCACTTCACTGCTATGCAAAACCAATGCAAAAATTGCAAAATACAATTTGCCCTTCCCCCTCTCCAATTCTTGTCATCACTTTCAAAACTCAAAGCACAGTTGTGTGTCATCAATAAGGCCTAGTTCACCAGTAATTACCAAAATCATAGAAATTTGGATATCACGTCCCGAGTTCGAATTTGGGACCTCACAGTTGTGTGTGTGAGAGAGAATTTCTAATGGTTTGTGACCACTTTGTCTACATATAAAAAAACACAGTTCAACTTCTAACAACAACATGTACTACATGATGTTAAAGGAATGTTAGTGATTCACAATCATTCATGCAATAATTAACCATCATTTTGAACTAGCTAACTGAGAATACAGAACAGAACAGCAACATGTGTCTAACAATCATGGAACTTTTGATCATACAAGACAACAACAGTCAAAAACTAAGTACCACAAATAGCACAATCAAATATTACAAGTTTTTTTACGTGTAAAGAAAACATAACTCCTTCAAGTATACAATACAAAACACATTCAAGCTTGAAAACTAAACCATGATGGAGGGGACCAGTGAGTTCAAATGCTTGATTTGGTAGATACTGACACTTTATTTAATCAGCATTCACATCTGGGTTGCAGTTGAAATCCTTGTTGGTCATGGTAGAAGAGCTTAATTCTTTCTTCCAGTGCCAGTCACTGAAGAGATTCTGAGGGGACTGATATTCCTGTTTCAAACTACCTAACTGACCATTAAACAGAAGCTCCTTTGGCCTTGTAGAATCGAGGTTAAACAGATCAGCATCTCGTGGTGTTGTTCGTTGTTGGAAAAAGTTGCCGACCATTGTAGAAGCAGCGCTCCTCGATTCTGAAACGGTGCTTGATGGAATCTGAGACATGTTATTATACCACATGCCATCTGAAGTAAAGTCATAACCTTGATATTTCACACTTCCTAGATCTTTCTGTAAGAGGTTCTGCTCATCTGTCTCAGAGTTCAGTCCATACCTATGGAATGTTAATTAAAATGTCATGATCCTATGATAGAAAGTTAGTTACCAACAAATTTTGAAAATATTGAAGAAAAAAATCATGAAAGGCTACGAGACGATGATTCAAATGCTTAAGGCTGGTCTTCAGCCATGAATTGAGGTGAACATACAAGCACTGTCCAGAAGAATACTGTTACCTTACTCTATAAAAAGGCAATTTATATGATTCCTTATTTCATTGTCATAAGACAAGTTTAATAACCATTGCGTACCTCGAATCCACGAGTTCCTCATAAGTGTTCAGTAGTTCTATATCACAAAGTAATAGAGGAAAAACAGGAATGATATTTTGTGATATGATTTTTCATGACATCAAACAAGAAAAATGAAAGATTTCACAACAGCTCACTACTAATGGCCATATTTCACAAATTCCTTCAACAACTTATCCCATATAACCAGCTTAAACCTATAAACCAACCACCATTTCCAAATAATCATCAACTATCAATCAACTTATCTCTCCTTAATTGCTTTAACTGTATCATACAAAAACTCTAAAGTGCTTCAGCTATACAATCAACCAATAACCTCCTTGATTCCCAGATTTATCAATCATACCCTCATACATTATTCACACTCTCACAGAGCAAACCATGCCAAATAGTTCTTACAAGTTACAAAATATATGAAAAGGATTTTAACAAAATAGTTGAACAAGTAAACCCCTGAGAACCAAGTCATGGTTTCAAATGAACAGCAAGAGGGAAATTTATCTTAAGGTAAAACCAATAGTAACTAACTTTTCCCTCAATACAGTGTATCAATCCAAAAACACTGTACCACATTCTTTCAAATACACACAAATCAAGTGGAATAAGAATATAAAATACAAGTCCAATTCCAAAACTAAGGCCAGAATCAGATGACTTGCACTTTACACTCACCCCCACACACACATCACAAAGATCCACATGTTATGTAACTTAACATCACAGCTACCATGTTATTAACAACTTAGCATGAAAATAGACTATCTCTATTGCTGAAACAAAAAGGAACAAAAACACTCCACACAAGAAATCATGTCAATCATTACCCCCAACCCCACAAGTCAAACACCCCTCAAAAGACAAAAACATCAAAAATCCCCTATTCACACACACACTACAAAACACAAACAAAAACAAAGAACAAAATAAGAAAGTGTTGCCTTATTAAACATACCTATAAGGTTTCTTAGAACCCTGAAGAGGAAGAAGCAAAGGGTCAATGTGGGGTATAGTGTTCCCAAGAGTGAAACCAAAACCTTCACGAGTACCATTAGTATGTAAAGGAAGTGTGTGAAAGGTTGAAGTTGAACTAGTTGTGGTAGCAATTTGTGAAGAAGTGGTAGTATTAGAAGAAGAAGATGAAGTAGTAGTAGTAGAAGAAGAAGAGGGTTGAGATTGAGATTCCACAGGCTTTCTTGAACGGTAACGACGTCGTATCATATGACGGTCACAGTATTTAGAATCAGGATGAGCATCTTTAGAACACCTCCATTTTTTCCCATCAGTTCTTCTACACCTTCCTGGTTCTGCATCTATTTTCTTCCCATAATACCCCACTGCAACAACAACAACAACAACACAAAAAAAAAAAAGTAAACATGAATAAAATTAAAAAAGGAAATAACTTTAAGAATAAGAGAGAAAAAGGGTATTTGAGGTTATTAAAGTTAAGGTTGTTTACGAGAAGGGTGAGCTATCAATTGGAGACTCTTTCGAATGGGTACGAGGAGGTCAGGAGGAACCGACAGACCAGCTTTGAGGTACTTGAAGATGAGAGCTTGGTGTTCTAGTTCTTGCCATTGAGATACTGTGAACGGTGGATGAGTCGCCATCCACATCGCCGGCGGCGGAGGAAGGCTCATTTTTTGGGTTTGGAGATTTTAAGGTGGTGTTATGAAAAGGAAAGAGGAGAAGAAGGGTTGAATCTGAGAGAGGGAAAGGGAGAGGGAGATTTGCATTAGAGTTAGAGAGTGAAGTGAAGAGAGAGAAGAGAAGGTGGTGGTGGTGGAAGAGGAGGAGGAGAGGGTGGAGTTGTTAGCTTGGGGAAAACCATCATTGGTAAATGGTGGTGGCGATTAAAGGAGGTTGCTATTATTATTTGTTTTTTTTTAATATCTGATATTATTATTGGTAGCTAGAACAGTAAAACTAGAAAGGCACGAGGTTTTTTAGATTTTTAAGTCGGTAACTACCGAAAAATAAGATTTATCTAAGAAAAGTTTGCTATAGATATGTTAGAAATTCTCCAATTTATATTCGATGAATATAATTTTTTTTTCGAGACTATTGCTGGATGCCTGCATAGAGTTTCGACGAAAGACTAATTGTGTTTAGGATTTCCGATTATACACGGAGTGTCTCAATGTTTTCAACAAAATATTAATATTCACTCGTGCTTACTGTTTAGGATTAAATTTTGCATTGACAAATACCAAGTTTATCTACTGTAAGAATCGAATTCGAGAGCACTGAGTTAATTCCGTGTTCCGGGATAAATTAAGTTATTATGCAATAGTTTCTGTAGACTCTTTTTGTGCACTTTCATTTGTCAAAAAAAAACTATTTTTTCTTTCTAAAAAAGGAGAAAGGGGATTGTTTAGGGACTAATTTGATGGATTTAAATTAATTTGGGATCTATTTATTATATTTTTATAGTTTAGAATATTTTTTGGTCGAGACCAGGGTATCCACCGCCAAACGCAATGACTAATCCCCTTGCTGGATTGGAGACACCTCGAAGGGTGAGAAAGTTGGCCTAGGGATTTAAAGCTACTCCATACTCAAGGTGAGGATCAAACCATCGACACTTAGTTAAAGAATGATGAGCCCCAACCGCTCAACCACATCTCTTAGGTAAAATAAGAGAAAGTGATCATTTAAGAAAAGTGATAATTTTTTGATCAAAATGAGAGAAAGTGATAATTTAACAACCAAATTGAAGATTTATTATTGAAAAGAGGGATAGTACCTTGTTTGAAGTTAAATAAGAGAAGTGATCATTTAAGAGAAAGTGATAATTTTTTGATCAAAATGAGAGCAAGTGATAATTTAACAACCAAATTGAAGATTTATTATTGAAAAGAGGGATAGTACCTTGTTTGAAGTTCAATGTAACTTATAAATAAAAAATAAAGTTGAGGCAATGATAGATTTTATAGAATTACTTCTTTTTAAGGTAAACAGATCTATTCATCAGTAAAAACGAAGAGAAATACAAGCTAACAAGTAAGCTGGGGTATTTCCCAACCACAAATTAAAAAGTAAACTCTACGAGTCAATCCAATCAAGACATGAACATCGATACGTAAATAGTGTTGAGGAGTAAAAAAGACATGACCAAAGTAATTAATATGTCCTAATTATGTCGAGCTTTTCTCTAAACTATTTCCTGCAAAGGATAATGCTCCTCCTTCCCCTCAGTTAGTTTGTTGGCACCTCGATGGAGATAATATCATCATCTTAAATGTGGATGATAGCAGATTTAGAAATCGTGGGCTCTCTAGCATGGGCGGTTTACTAAGAAGTAGATATGGTTCCAGGCTGGTTGGCTTTGTTGGCTTCCTCGGGGTGTTTAATAACTTGCACGCAGAGCTCTTTGTTCTATATCACGGCATTCTTGTTGCGTAGGATAAGGGCTATCGTCAGATTACTTGTTATTCAGACTCCTTGAATTCGTTGTAGCTGCTCTTATCTCTTTCTAGTGATTGGCACCTCTATGCTTCTACTATCCAAAATGTAAATGATTTGCTTTCCTGAGATTGCAGTTTGGATTCTGTTTGACTTTCCTCCCCTGCTTGGGACCTTGTTGGATGTTTTTTTTGCTTTCTACTTTTTTCCTTTTCCATTTGTACCAAAAATCTCATATATCCTAATTGTCAGCCTAAAAATGTCTTCCATTCAGGATCAAATATGAGAATCAAAGGAGAGGTCACAATAAACTTTTTCTATCCAGCTACAGATCAAATTATTGGCTACTATACGCTCATTTCAACCATGGGTGGCCTTTGGAATGTCCAAATCAATCCATCTATTTGAAGACGATTGAAGCTCAAAGAGGATGCATAAATTTGTGCCAAGCCAATTTGGTCTTGGTTTTTGAGAAGACATTTAGGACCCAGATCCAATGATGCAAGAGAAACTAATGTTTTCTCCAACTGTGGGTGGATTAGACCAAATGGTCTTTCTGAGTGTGGATTTAAAATTTGGGTGGTGCCTCAAGTTGGGGACGCTCCATCATGGTAGAGACCGTGACAATTGGGCTGAAATCACAAGTGCATATGTGGTTTCAATGTAAGAGTTGCGATGGGGATGTCGTGATGAGAATTCACTAGTGCGGTTGTCTTAGGGTTGAGATTGCAGTTGGTGGAAAGGTGTCTCCTTAGTCAACTTTCAATGTTAGGTAGTTAGTTAAACTTGTTAGCCACTTATTTTAAAGTTAGTTAATGGATAATGAGACAAGTTGCCGTGGGAGCAATTTTACACTATAAATAGGCAATCTATAATCACATTTAAAAATACAATCAATCAACCTTACTTATTTTAATCAATCACTCTATCTCCACATTTCTTTACTTTTTTTTTCTTACATTTTTTATGTGAACTTAGATACTTTTTTTCACTTTTCCATTCTTAACGCTCTTTGGAGCAGTTAAGAAACTCGCAGGTAAAAATAATGTTATTTCTTGGTGTAATAGACTGATTCATAGAAAATAATTGTTGATATAGCACCTGACAATTCAGTTAATTTGTTATCCACGTCAACAAATTTGACACACTATGTGGAACTATGCATGAGACTTTGTGTACGTTTGATTATACTTGTTGTGATTATAGTTGGCGTATGCAGCAAATGTTTGTGAAGTGTCTTGAGAAAAGGGATTCTATGGAGAAGAAAAATGGCGCCCGCAAAGGCCCTAAAAAGCCAGTGAACTTGGGGATGACAACCAACACCATAAATCCGTCAACTACCCAAGAGAGTTATGGAGAACAAGAGTTCCTTAGTTGGTTTTTCTCTCTTTTGAATTATGAATTCTTTGCTATTTTTTTTTTTGTTTTTTTAAACGTGAGTAGTTAAACTCTTTTCTAGAGTTTATTTTGAATCTTGCAATCTAAGGGGATTTTTGTTACGTTTTAACTTTGTTGTGAATTTATTTGATTTTTGTAACACCCCCTTCTACTTAACTATTATTTAATTAATAAAATCAGAGTTTTCAAAAATCTTTCACACAATTGAAAGCGAGTGTCACATTTACTTCAAAACGAGCTAACATCAATTACATGCTCGCATAAATAATATCGTTGATACATAGCACATAAAGTTGGGACGAGCCCTCAAATACACCTATCTCAAAGACAAAGACACATAAATGAATAGCTCGCAATGAATATCTCAAAATAATAGTATTGACTCTTTTACATCCCGAAGCAAAGAGTGAAACAACATCAAGTCAGTAAGACATAAACTACTACGCCCCCCGGTGCTACGTATCAGAGCATGACTCTACAGACCAAAAAGGAAGGTAGAAGAACCTTCAATCGCTATCACCGCACGTTCGTCGACATGAGAAGCAACATAAAAGCGATGAGGTGAGTCTCTTTACATAAATAATAGCGTTTAGAGTGAGCTTTATATTAGAGAAGGCAACTAGCAACAATCACATCCCAACAAATAGCATACGACATTAAGTATAACACATCAACTCACAACCATCAAAAGGCCACACCAATTACATGAATATGTGCATGTATGCAACCCTACACTAAGGGCATATGCATGTGGTACCATCAACCTCCTTAAATTTTGTCTTGAGGGCACAACCACCTTAATATTTTGCCTTGAGGGCACAACCACCTTTTGATGCATATGAGGTATGAGACACCATGAACAATGCATCAATCACATACAATCTCATTATATGTAAAATACCACCACCATTGAACAACCGTCTTAAGCAACCACCTTGAGCAACCACCTTAAATTCACCAAGACATCATCAACCACTAGCTCTAAGGCTAACACCAAGACATAGCTCTAAGGCTAACACCAATGTCAAGACCAACTCGCACATAAGGACCAACTTGTCCCATAAGGACTAAACCGACACCCACAAGAACTAAACGGTCACCTAAGGACTAAACAGTCACATAGGGACCAAAACAACACAATAGAAGGACCATGACATTAACATAAAAACAACCCCACAATCAATCAATTGAACATCCTAGAACCTAACCCACATACAAAACACACTCTACACACTATTATGGATGAAAAGAGAGCCCCCTAACCTTAGGAATTGAAGGAATACTAGTATACCCTCTCCTTCACAACTTCAAGAACCACCAAAAATAGCCACTCACCAACTTTGAGCTTCAAACCCCTTCCATGGCAAAATGAAAGTGAGAGGGAATGAGAGGATGAAACTTATACTAATAGAAAGAGCAAGAAAAATGGGGAAGAATGGAACCAAAACCCACTTACCACAAGCCAAGGTGAAGAATTGTTCTCCCTCCCTTCACCTCTAGCTGGCCGTCGGCCTTCTCTCTTCCTCTCCCTCTCCTTTTCTTTTCTTTTCTTTTGATGTTTGCACAAATGAGCACCTTCTCCTAAACCCCTAACCTTATTACTTGAACTTGGGCCACTTAATGGATCATGGGCCTTTATCTACACCCCCTAGGTACTTACACACCTCCTGAATAAAATAAAACTCTAAATTAATTAATTGACTTAAATAAATGTTGTAAGCCTTAAATAACTTAATTAAATGAATAACTAAATTATTTTGGGGCGTTACAACCCTCCCCCACTTAGAATATTTTTGTCCTCGAAAATCTACCCCAAACTCATGGAATCAACATCAAATCTCCTTATCACCTCTAACCGTTCTCATCCATGTTCTATCGTACACGCAGCAGACCAAACACCCTCCTCTATACTCTTACTCCCCAAATAGGTATTTCTAACCTGTAGGTTATCAAAATCCTACCCGACTACCCAAACACCATTTAAGGTTCACCCAAGACACCAAAATTGGAGCAGAGCTCCCGTCACCAAACCATCACCATAAAATAGCCAACTCGTGGCATCATCACCAATTAAGTAGGGCAGAACCCTCGTCGTCGCTTTGAGACACTAGGTCTACATCGTCACTACTATTTTCATATTCAACAGAATGCAAACGCATGCGATCCCAGAGACAACAACAACCATGGCTAGAGGCCCAACAACACCAACAACCGCAACTAACACAACAACACCAAACTCAACAATAGACTCAACAACCACCAACAACAACAATTAACACGACAACAACAACAGAATTCAACTTCAACCTATTCAACAAATTAATCGTTCGTATCCAACGTTCAAACTAGTCTACCTAAACTTAGGTGCAGAAAATTCTATAACCCTGCGCCTACTTCGGCGAATTAATTAAAATAGTAAACGACATCGGACTTCGAAAAATAAATACTTGTTGGAAAGCCACAGATGTGTAGTTTCTGAATATATCTTTAAAGTTTAAAACAATGAGCCAATTAGTATGCAGCTTTTTAGAAACAACCCAAACAGTTCCCAGATGGACAGATTCTCATCCCTCCCACTTCATTTCACTCTAAATCGACTTAAACTTGACCAAATGGGACAAAACCTTGCCCGAACAAAAGCAATTTGAGTGGCGCACGCGCGCCGCCACTTACTGTGCTCCTCGTTCGTCATGCGCGCGCCGTCGCGTGTGAGTGGCGCGTCGCGCGCCAGCCGAGCGCCCTATGTCTAAGTTTTGTGCGCCGCTTTTCACAAAAAGTTGCTGTTTTGGTCCTTTTGCACTGTTTGGTCCCCAAAGTTGCTGTTTTGGTCCTTTTACACTGTTTGGTCCCTAAAAATGTTGTTTTGGTCCTTTTGCACCGTTTAGTCCCTAAAAGTGTTGTTTTGGTCCTTGTGCACTATTGGTCCTTCTATTGTGTTGTTTTGGTCCCTATGTGACCGCTTTAGTCCTTAGGTGACCGCTTTAGTTCTTGTGGGTGTCGGTTTAGTCCTTATGGGACAAGTTGGTCCTTATGTGCGAGTTGGTCTTGACATTGGTGTTAGCCTTAGAGCTATGTCTTGGTGTTAGCCTTAGAGCTAGTGGTTGATGATGTCTTGGTGAATTTAAGGTGGTTGCTCAAGGTGGTTGCTTAAGACGGTTGTTCAATGGTGGTGGTATTTTACATATAATGAGATTGTATGTGATTGATGCATTGTTCATGGTGTCTCATACCTCATATGCATCAAAAGGTGGTTGTGCCCTCAAGGCAAAATATTAAGGTGGTTGTGCCCTCAAGGCAAAATTTAAGGAGGTTGATGGTACCACATGCATATGCCCTTAGTGTAGGGTTGCATACATGCACATATTCATGTAATTGGTGTGGCCTTTTGATGGTTGTGAGTTGATGTGCTATACTTAATGTCGTATGCTATTTGTTGGGATGTGATTGCTGCTAGTTGCCTTCTCTAATATAAAGCTCACTCTAAACGCTATTATTTATGTAAAGAGACTCACCCTACTGCTTTTATGTTGCTTCTCATGTCGGCAACATGCAGGTGATAGCGATTGAAGGTTTTTCTACCTTCATTTTTGATCTGTAGAGTCATGCTCTGATACGTAGCACCGGGGGGCCTAGTAGTTTATGTCTTACTGACTTGATGTTGTTTCACTCTTTGCTTCGGGATGTAAAAGAGTCAATACTATTATTTTGAGATATTCCGCTGCGAGCTATTCATTATGACTGTGTTGTGCTGAGATAGGTGTATTTGAGAGCTCGTCCCAACTTTATGTGCTATGTATCAACGATATTATTTATGTGAGCATGTAATTGATGTTAGCTCGTTTTGAAGTAAATGTGACACTAGCTTTCAATTGTGTGAAAGATTTTTGAAAACTCTAATTTTATTAATTAAATAGTAGTTAAGTAGAAGGTGGTGTTACAATTTTAATCTCAAACTTTTTCTAGAGTTATCTGTCATGCTCAATACTCCCTCGGTTACAGAATAAAAGCAAAAGTGGGTCAACAAAAGTTGATGTATCTAGTCTACAATTTGAACCAGATACGTCAATTTTTATTGACTAATTTTTGCTTATATTTTGTAACGGGGGGAGTATATGTTGAATTTGGTCACCCTTGCATGTTAATAATGAGTTAGTTAACCACTATATTGTTATTTATTGGTTACCAACACGATAACCGGGACTAGTAATTATGCATGAACAATCATAGTTTTAGTCTTTCAATCATTTCAAATTCTTATTGTTTTATGTTGTTGTTAGATTTAAATCCCTACAGGATCAAATGAGTGGTTAATTTAACGAGAAAAAACATTAATCATTAATGACCAAACAATTTGTGGTCTAAGTGAAATGATGTGTAACTGGATAATTATTAAAAATTGAATAGAACTAGAACTTGAGGGATATTAAGGTATTATATGATATATGATATGAATTGAATTATTATTTTATTTCTTTTTTACCAATATTTTTTTATTTCTTTTACGCTTACATTATTGTATTGTTGTATATTTATATAACACAATTATATAATACAAACGTAATATGGGTAACTATGTGATGTGTTTTGAACCACAATTATATATTCCCGGATGCATGATCATTTCAAGGCTACCATATGTTGCTTTCCATAAAAGCATACATGGGCGCAATTTTAAAGAATCCACCGTGGATCCAAACATTAACGTAATACATATAACAATACTAAAGCAATAATTCTATATATATATATATATATATATATATATATATATATATATATATATGTGTGTGTGTGTGTGTGTGTGTGTGTGTGTGTGTGTGTGTGTGTGTGTGTCACAGTATGCTTGTGAGTGATTATTACATAGTAAAGTATAATAAATAGTTAGATATATTATTTACAAAATATATGATAATATTATTTTATATGATATTTACATATTAATTTTATGTTGAAATATTATATATGTTGAAAATACATATATTAAGATATAATATTTTATATTATATTATAAAGGATATACTTCTAACTTGTATATTATTTTGTTGGTATTCTTCATTATTGTCTACCAAGCAACATATAGGCAACCAATTATCAAATAATTAAAGAGTTCGTCTCTTGTCCTGCTTGTGCTTTTATACGGATCAAACACACCATAGGAGTAATTTGATCTCTCTCCTTCAAAATGGCATACACAATTGGAAGGAGGACAAAATTTTCATTTAGTGTGAATCAACCAATGGTGTACCACAATGATATACAATCATAACTGTTTCATCCACTTTGAACGATTGATTTGCATAATGGAAACCTTCAATGCATGTAACACACGATCAAGTACAAATGTCTTATTACACTCTAACCATCGACATTTTGTATTTAACATTTGTATGTAGTGTTTAACTCTGGACAATATTCATCCATCTAGGCAACACAATGTATGATTCTATCCCGTCACAAAATACTTGACTCTTTGTTTTGCCATCCACTTCTTTCAATAAACTACTGTGTAGTGAAATTGATTTCGTACCTCATCAATAAGAGTTTAACTTGCACTTACTCATTGCCAGGAATCAGTGGCGGATCTTGAGTGAAATACTAGGGGGAGCCAAATTAATCAAATAATATATTTACAAAAAATACTATCTTTACAAACAAAACTAAATTTTAAAAAAAATTGATTTGACAATAGAGACTCAATTTTTTTAGTCAAATATAGAGCCTCAATTAAGAAATTAAAATCTTGTAATTTTTAAAGATAATTTTGATTTGTTTTCAAAAATAAAATTGAAATTGTTTCATATAATATAACAATAAAAACATTTATTCATAAATTATTATTCTATCTAAAAAATATTGCTCGCAACTCCATTGCTGCCCTGTCATTCATTTAAAATGAAGAGATTGCAGAGCACACATCCTCATTGTTGCTATTATAAAAGAAATTTAATATGTAAAAACCGTATTGAAATGTAGAGAGAGGGGATCGAACTCGCAACCCACCAGACCCTATCAGTAAAATTTACTGCTGCGCTAGTCATTGTTCTTGGTATTACTTCGCAAACATAATATATATACTTAATGTTCGATAGCTTTAATTAATAATATTTTTAAAAAACTTCTATTTTTTCGACGGTGTCGTGGCTCCCCCCTGCTCCTTAAAAGATCCGCCTCTGCTTATGTACGAGTCTACTTCAGTGTCATATTGAGAGATCACTAATGTTGTGCAAGTATGGACACCATCAATTTTCTTTAGTTGTTGTCTACTACACCTCCTGTTATATGATGTCATAATTCTCCATTGACATCCATACCAAACTCTACACACTTACCAACATACGTATGTGGATGTGACTGTCCTACCTAATAGTTAAACGAATTTTTAATATTGTGATGCTTAATGACATTCACTATTTCTTTCTTTCTTCCAACGTCATTCCAGTCGCACAACCATCTTCAAAACATTTGTTTCTGCCTCTTTGTATGTAATCTAAACTACCCACCAAGTCTTCGGTTTCTTGACGGTTAAAGTTGGTGAAAATGGTGACAGTCTAACTTGTAGACTCGAATTGGATGGTCTGACACCATCAATAACTCATCTATAAGCTTCATTGAATATCTCCAATATGCGTTATTGATGGTTTGGTATGACTTGACCCTATGTCACAAGTCATGGTATAATTATTTATCAGCGTAGTTCTCAGAAGTCGATATTAGTCTGGCAAAATTTTCTAGTCCATTAAAATTATTTACTTCTTTATTTATGTATATAAACATTATTTGCTATGCATGAGTATATTATTGGGAAACTAAAACTAGTTTGGACCGATCACGTTATAGTAGTAGTAGTAGTGTAGTCGTAAGTCAAAGACAACCATAAAAGAAAGGCTATAACTAGAGGTCAGGAGTTATCTAGAGAGGCATCCACTACGTAAGCAAATGATTGTGTGTTACATGTGCTTTACAAGTCGTGTTGTTGTTGTTATTGTTGTTGTCTCTAATATATGGATCATTAGACATTTACAGACAAATTAGTACAAATACATTTTTATGTATATTCATGAGTGAGAAAGGATAAAGAGAGTTATACTTATTAAATATAAATAAAAGTGAATTACGTGTGCATGAGTAGTAGACATTAAATTTATAAAAATTATCAACTTGCTTTTGTGACAAATAATCTTGTGCATGCATGTGGCAAAGAATTTTAACGATAGCCTTTCTTTTTTGACACAAATTTTTATCAAAAGCTATTTACAAAAGGTATGGTGTTTGTGAAGAATAATTCCACTATGTAGTGTTTATGAACATAATTACTACATCAACATAACACTCATGCCCTCTTCCCTATGTTATTTGCATATTTTTATTGAATCATTTCGCTTCATCAAAAAACCAAACCACTAATTTTTACATTTTTAATTAGTTGAGAAATCACACTTGAATTTTCATGAAATATTACCTCAAATGTAAGAGCTTGACTTTTTTTTTTGGTGACAAAAGAGAAAATGACAGAATTCAAATCCCCTCAAAGATAATTATAAAATGAGCATTAATACCACTTTAGTGAATGAAAATTTCTCCATTCTCACTATAAAAAAACAAAATCACACTTGAATATTGGTATGTAACAACTAGGACAATAACACTTTTACAAGTATATGTTAGGTTTAAAAAAAATTTAGTTTTCAATTTTCACTTTGATTTACACCATAGCCAATATATTTTCTATATAAATATTTGAAGGGAGAAATCATTTTTACTATTTTCTATATATATATATATATATTTCAAAAATAAGATGAAAACAAGAGAATATTTTTTTAGATTTAAAATCAAATACAGAAAATGAAAATAGAATGTCCTATATAAGGTAATTTCACTTGGCGGCCAAGGGACGTGAAGGAGTCACACTATATGAGTCTGAATAAGGAGTGTCTCGGCCTGAGTCCCAGAAAGTAACCCCACCCCACTAACAATTGTCTATCTAAAAAAAAAGAATAGTAGTCTCTAAAACTATTAAAAATCAATTATTACCAATGATAAATATTTTTGCCTAAAAAAAAAAACAATGATAAATATTTAACTTTCGATTATTACAAGATACTTACATCATGCGAATGTCAGCACAGAAACGTAGGGAAGAAGAAAAGAAGAGGGCAAAACTAAAAATAGTGGAAGGGTGATTCGGTAATTTCAAAAAAATTGAATAACAATATTACTGACATTCGAAATCTAAAGCTGGAAAGTTGAAAAGAAAGAACACCTGAAGAGAAGAGAAGAGAAGAGAAGAGAAGAAAGAAAGAGCGAGGAAGGAAGGAAGAAAGCGATTCCGCACTACGCGCTTCCTCTTTCTTTCTCTCTCAAGCCATGAGCCTCTTCGGAATAGGAAGGTAAATCCTTCGATTCGATTCTCACTTCAATTTATCACTCCGTTCATTTCAATTTTACGTTTAATTCATTCATTCTTATTATTCTTATTGTTACTGTTTCTCTTGTGATCCGATCACTGATCTGTTCAACAATATTCGCACTTGTTGTTAATTGAATTGTTTTAAATCCTGATCGTGTTGAAATCTTATGCAAATCCAAACCCTGCTACGTATTGGTAATTTCCATCGGTTTTTTCTTCTTTCCGCCTCTTCAAAAGTTAATTATAGTCTGTATGTATGAGAAAATCTACTCATCAGTGTTATGATTTGATTGATCTATTATTAATCCGTTATTATACTGTCTAATTAGCCCCTTTAAATTTGTTGATATTGGCTTCGGCTTGGAGTTGAAATTATTGTATGCATGTTTGGGAATAGACTATTTTTGGGGGAAATAAATATAACTGTTTATTTTCAGAAACTGTTTTGGGAAGCTTTTTGTTTAAAGTTTGTTTTTTGCACCAAAATAAATCAATCTAGTATATATGGTTTTCCCCCTGCTTGTAGTTTCATGATTCATCTGTTTATATTTTTTCATGATATGTAAGCATCCTAGTGCTGGTAAGTTTTCTGGACAACTGTCCCGAGTTTGTTGTATGGTAGACGTGTGGAGAGAATTCTCGTGAGATGGTGTTTTCGTTTCAGCAGTGCTATTTCGTACGAAACGAAATGTACGAAATAGCCTGCTTAACCCAACTTTGAGGCGCTGTATGTGAAGTCAATGAATATAAAACCACTCTTCTTACGTTTCTTATTCGTACTCAAACACATTATTCTTTTCGTTTAGTGCACTGAAATTTTGACACTTGGTGCTTGTCTGTTAGACAATTTCATATTGTGCTGATAAAAGATATAAGATAGTAAGATACAGCTACCTAAGTGCTGACTCTCTTTTTTTTAATCTTTATACGACTCTGTCGTTAATTAACTAATTTTTGTGTTTGTTGTGTAGTTTATTGCGTCGCATCTCATATTTAGTGGTTTGACTTTATTTTGCCGCATCTCGTAGATTACGTGGAGTTTGATTAGGTGTCCCGTGTCCCCTTTTCATTGTTTGAATTATCGCTTTTAGACTCCGTGACAAGATTTTTAACATATTGTAAGGACTAATAAGTAAACATCTCTTCCTTGAGCTCATGGGGCACATACAGAATTTTCTCATTTTATCTGATGTTTATTCACATCCCTTTTGACTGAGAGAAGAGTATGCATTACTCAAGCTAACAATTCTATGAGCTCATTTCTGATGTTATATGAAAATTGCGTCTACTCTCATAATTAATCTGAAACATATTTAATTTCTGAAGTAGTAGATATGAATAAGGTATCATATCATTGGCTATTCTTCATTTCTTCACTGCCTAACTATTAATACTAGTATGAAAACAAATAATTATTTCTTATATGAAAAAATGGTAGTTTCCACCTCAATGTCTTTTTTTATAAAATCCATCACCTCCCGGTTCTTCCATCTGATCATTAATTCACACTTATTCTACAGCATTTCAACGTCATCTGGACCTTTTTACATTGGAGCTGTCATTTCCTTGCCTTTTTTAAACAAATCTAGCCAACCTGGTTTATTGGCGACATGGACTGCTGCGATCACCACTCATATTTGACCTACATTTTTATTTAAACATTTGATGATTATTTGGGTAACATTTTGAAGCAGTTATTTTTATTTAGGGCATTGAGTTTTCCAGATCCCCTTCCTATGTAGTTACAAATGTGTGGTAATCAGTGATTAGGCTTCCAAAGACAACAATACTATTGTTTTCTGGAGTTTCGTATTAGCAGTGGAAACTTAGTTCGTATAGGTATGAGTGAAACTTTGCATGATGCTGGCATGCTTTCCATAGGTTCAAAAATGATGTTGAATTTTTAGTAATTCTCTTCCATCCTACTTTGGTATTCTACCTGACAAATTATTCTTCAACAGAAACCAGAGAACATTCCGCCCCAAAAAAAGTACTCCTTCTGGAAGTAAGGTTGGTTCCTTTTATTTCTCAGAGATCTTTTTTCAGATGTTTAATTTATTCTAATTTCTTTGCTTTAATTGTGTTGAGGTATTTTAATAGTTTTTTGTCGCTTAGAGCCCGGCCTCGACTTTATAAGCAAGACAGCTATTTATTGTTAATGCGGCGATCAATTTAAAGTATTCAAATTAATGTTTGAATGGCTTGCCTTAAATATGTTTCTGCAAAAGGCATGCTAATAAAATACATACAAGGAATATATTAATAAATGCTTAAATGTGATTTTAGTCCCCCAAAATATATTAATATTTGGATTTACTCCCCCCAACATTTTTTCGCCAGCTTTTAGTTCATCATGTTGATACATTTCCAAACACAAGGGACCAAAAGCTGACAAAAATATTTTAGGGGACCTAATCCGAACATCAACATATTTGGAGGACTAAAATTATATTTAAGCCATTAACAAGTATCCCTAAGAATGCTTCCCCTCCCCCAAGATAAAAGGCTAGTTAAAAGCAACAAGCAAAATCTCTGCATAAAAACATTTTTTATTAGTCTTAGAAAGACGATATCATAGACAAATACCCTTAAGAGGCTACTTTGAGTCAGTGAAGGTGAAGCAAATGGATTTTCATAGTGTACTCCATGTATGTACTTTTCAATCCAAAATCATATCAACTGTGTTGGTGTTGCAAAGTTATAGTTTAATTATTATTTTGTGATGCATGGATACTCCAAAAACGATGGCGTATCTCTATTGGATATATGTTCATTACAGCAGTGGCTGTCAAATTTCTGGTAGATATGCAAAAATGTATGAATAATATGGCAAGCAAGCTGGCTTCTTTCTTGTTTTCTTTTGTTTATAATTTTAATTTTAATTTAATATTTGGCTGAGAGGTAAAGGGGGATTTCAGGCAAGGAATGAGGGTGGAACTCGGAGGAGGAAAAGGGATTCCACAGGGTAGGAAGAGTATTTGTATTTGTCTGGGAAGGGGGAAGATGAATGATAAAACTTTGTTAATATTGAATTGTGGCCTTAGCATTGATTCCGAGTTATACAGTATTTTTCTTCACACATAAATATAATTTAGGTTTTACTTAATATCTTGTAAATCCTGTTTCCTAATTTTTAGAAAATTGTTGTATCGACATGTTGTATCGTACTGTATGATTTCAACTTCTAGAGAACAAGATCATCAAGTTCCTTTTATCACAGTTTTAATTTCAATCTTCCATGGCTTAAATGGCCAGACTGACTTGGGTTTTCCAAGATTTGCCTGCTGTACTTGGAGATTAACAGAAATCTGCTTTTGTTTTTTTTGCTATTGCAGGGAGCTCAGCTTAGGAAACACATTGATGCAACATTGGGTAGTGGAAATTTAAGGAAGCAGTAAAGCTACCTCCTGGAGAGGATTTGAATGAGTGGCTAGCTGTCAACAGTAACTATCATTCTCTCTCTGATGCACTGTCAAAATATTATTGTTAAAATTTTCTCTTGCCTTTAGTTTACCCAATTATATATTCATGCAATCCTGAAATACAGTACTCTGACTTTTTTCCATGCTTGTATTTCAGCTGTTGATTTTTTCAATCAGGTGAATCTGCTTTATGGCACCCTCACGGAGTTCTGTACCCCGAGAATTGTCGACAATGTCTGCAGGACCCAAGTATGGATTAACTAATTGCTTTCTTCGTTTGCCTTTCTTTATAGGGGGCAAAACATTTGTATGCTTTTAGAAATTCTATCAGATTTCAATTATCTTAGCTGTTGAATGAGAAGATCACATAGCTCCTTCAAACTTGTGGATTGTGTATCTATATCTTTGCATAACTGGTAAATAAATGATTGTGAAAATAAGTCTAATATAGTGGATTCAGGATTGTGTAGTTAAAGCTTAGATCACATGGTCTTGGTCATATATGCAACTCATTGCATCTCCTCTTAGAAAAATAATTCGAGTTTCAGATTTTTGCTGAGTATTCCATGCTGTAAGCCTTTGGTATTTTTGTTTATAACTGAGTTCCTAGATACATAGATATTATCAACAAACAATTGTGTCTTGATTTCTCGCGTCTTTTTATTTTGTGCCTGTTTTAAATTTATGCTGTGTATTAAGTATTGACACTATTTTTCATGAAGAAAATATTTACTTTGCATATGGATGTTGAAGTTCCCTTTGTCGAATTATGCTGTGCTCACTTATTTTCTTTTGTTGTATGTTTCTGCAAAATCATTGTAGTTTGGATATTCACATCAGTTGTTCGTTTTGAATCTACTCAATATTTTGTAATTGGTGGTTTTTTGGACTTGGAAGTGGCCTTTTTGAAGATATTCAAATTATTCCACTTACCCTTCTTTTCCATATAATATACATCATTCCATTGATGCTAATGACCATTCGAGTCACTTGTTCACTCTAAATTCGTTTGTATTCTATTCCAAATTTTTATGGATTTGACATGAGGGATGCACTTTATATATTTGTAGTTCTTATGTTGTGCACTACATTAAAAATCTAGGTATGAGTATAGATGGGCAGACGGTGTACAAATTAAAAAACCTATTGAGGTTTCTGCTCCAAAGTATGTGGAATATCTGATGGACTGGATTGAATCACAGCTTGATGATGAATCTATATTCCCACAGAAGCTTGGTAAATATTTTACATATTTTCTCGGATTATTTGACTCTTTCATCATCATCATCATCATCATCATCATCATCATCATCAATATTTTCCTTCTTGTTCAATGACACATGAAAGTGATGGAATCATGTAGGTTCACCATTTCCTGCCAACTTTAAGGAAGTCGTGAAGACAATATTCAAGCGGTTGTTCCGTGTATATGCTCACATATATCATTCTCACTTCCAGAAAATTGTGAGCCTCAAAGAAGAGGCCCACTTGAACACATGCTTCAAGCATTTTATACTCTTTACTTGTGTAAGTCTTTATTTTTTTCTCATGGGCCATCTGAAACTTCTTTTTCACATTAATAAAGTAAACCAGCTATACTCATCCTTATTTAGTGCAAAATTGTTCCCAATAATTGTTAAGGTCACTATTATTATTTAGGCAAAATACCTCCTCAGTCCCCTTAACCTATTTATTTGTAACAAATAAGTCTTTTAACTTTTTTTTGTAATGCATAACTCCCTTAACTTATTTATTGATAACGAATAGGTCCCTTAATTTTTTTTATAACGCATAAGTCCCTTAACTTATTTATTTGTAACGAATAGGTCCCTTTACTTTTAAAAACATAACACCGTTGCCCCTTAAAATCTCTCCCTTAAATAGTGTTACGTTTTTAAAAGTTAAGGGACCTATGTGTTACAAAAAAAGTTAAGGGACCTATTCGATACAAATAAATAAGTTAAAGGGACTTATGCTACAAAAAATAAATTAGGGACTTATTTGTTACAAATAAATAAGTTAAGAGACACAGAGGAGATATTTTGCCTATTATTTATTTGGATCTAGAATAAACCAATGTTATTGTTTGTGCAGGAGTTTGGGCTGATTGACAAAAGGAGCTGGCTCCCCTTCAAGAGCTTATAGAAACCATTGTCTATTAGATGTACGAATTGGGACCCAGCTTATTGTGAAACATCGTATGCTAGGAACCATAACTAATTTATTACTCTAAATAGAGAATGCTATTTAATATTTGACAACTTCAGACAGTCTCCTTGTATCTATTTTGTTAGATGAGTTTGGGAACAGGGTCCAAATTACCCTTCATCACAGCTCACACAAATTATCAAATATATGCGATGGGGGCATCATATATCCCAATGTTTATTGTAGTAGCTTATGTATGCCAACTGAAGACTGTATGTGCTTCATGTTTGACATTTAGGAAGACTGCTGCTGGAACTTTTTCATTTCCAATAATTAGTTAATAATCACATAGGTTTCTATGATGATTTTTCAGACAATTTTAATTACTGTGTGGTTATATGGCATTTACATTTCAAAAAGCCCGCACTAGCACTACTGCTGGTAAAGGGTTGTATTGAAAAGAAAGTAAATAGCATCACTTAATCTCATTATGTTGCTACCAATAAAGCTATAGTGTGTAACTAGCAAATTGGTAAAGAGCAGATTGCATCTACTCCAACTTTCATGGTAGTATTTATTAACTTTAAATTTGTTGGTTAATTTTTTTATATTTTTTAATCTGGCCTTTTTTTTTGGGTAAAAGTCTTCTAGTTGGGGAGTGTCTCTCTATGGGTTTGTTTGATTTGGAAATAGGTAAGTACTCGACAGAAGAGTACTTGACAACTTTTTGTATTGTAATTTGATATATGAACAATAGATATTATCACAAACAAAAGAATGTAAAATTTACCAAAACTATTTTTATGATGTATATGATTATTTTAAATAACATAATATAATAATTACAAAATTATAAAGAAAAATGTGTGTGTGTGTGTGTGAGAGAGAGAGAGAGAGAGTAAGAAATAAATATAATATTTGGTATTTTTTTTGTGGACATAGTTTTATTTGAGACAGATTGTTGTACTGTTTTTTGTGAAGAAATAAAATTTGTTTTTTTATCGAGTCTCTCTTGCCCTCAGTTTTGTCGTGTATCATGACCCGTTTTTAAATTAAATAGGGTATAATTGGAGTTGTCTAGCTTAATATCTTACTTTTAGCAAATCAAATAATGCACCCTATAGCTTAATTTTGATCATATTCTTACACAATAGCATCAATAGGAAAGGTCTCCGAATACGGAAGAAACCCAATGATCAAATGAAAATAAAATGGTCACATTTATTGAAGATCAAGATGGGATATTAAAAAGTAGTTCAAGTTTGTGGTTAATGTTGAACTTATTTAATGGGTACAAAAGCATAGGCATTGAGCTAGAATGAGCATGTGTTTGGATGGGCAGTGGGCATACCGCGCGTCTACCCAAAACCACAATAAGAGTCACGGTGAAGGCGAAACTACAATTTAGAACTTCAGAGTTGCCATAGCTTTTCCACGACGAAACCCTTTGTGGATGCGTTTGGGATCCCAAACGTGGATCCAAACATGCACTGAGTTAAATTGGAGCAGTCACCCCTCAGCCAAGCATAAAAAGCCGAGTCTCTATTTTTTACTTGACTTTATATCTGCCAGCCTCTAATAATGTTGTGATGGTTTTCTCTTGTTTACTCACATAAAAAACGAACTAGTAGCTTAACCTTTGACACTATAGCACCAAACAAAAAATCCTTTTCTTCTTACGTGTGTGCTTGATTCTGCATTGGTGAAAATTGATTTTAAGTAAAAATAAGTAAAGTATAGAGTGGTCTATATTTAAATACATTTATGTAAAAGTGAGTCGAACAATAAATTTAAGTGATAACATCATGTTTGAGGAAAAAAGCTGCAATTCTGAGCTCTAAGTTAGAATCCATTCTAGAGTCAAAATAAATTTTATATCACTAGAATCACTTTTGTTTCTTCCAGAAAAGTTAAATCGAACCTACATACAGTGACGTATCTTAGAAGAAAAATGGTTCATAGGAAGTTATAGATAGTGCTCCTCCGAACTCAATTCTAAGAAAATAACTACTTTCACACATAAGTAAGGATAAGCAATTTTGTGCATTTAATTTCCTTGAATTCATGAAAAAATAAAATAATAGATTTGCTAATTATTCCTAATTAATAATCATCTTCTCACAACATTAATGAACTATTTAAGGGTAGTTGTGGAAAAATAGCATTAAATATAGATAGATTAGTTGTGATTTGCTTATATTTAAATCCACCATAATTATGCACTTTTTTGCTTATAAGTGAGTCCAGAGGGAGTAAGTTCTATTTTGTAATTTTAAAAAAAAAATGAGGGGAGCTCAAAGGAAGTTATTGAAAAAAACCCAAGTCTCACATTGACTAGAGATATGGTCTCAAAAAAGTTTATAAGTGGGAGACATCTATCACCTTATAAGTCAGTTTTGTGGGGTTGAATTATACCTAAATCACATTCAAAGAGAAATTATTGATTGTAACCACTACTATTATTTATACCATTGACGAGATTTGAATATTTAAAATTTGTGTTATCATGTGTTAAATTCTTAACCCCTTTATTTATGGTTCCATCCCTGCACAATGATAATTCATTAATTATACATTGAACTATACATTAACCATCCAATTTACCCACAACCAAGATTAACACATCATTAATAACAATTTTAAATTATGTTACCGATCAGAGATTCTTATCGAAGTTTGATGCAAAATTTGATGCACAAATAACATTTATCAAACAGTAGAAAGTGTTTCAATTGTCAAAAAAATATAGAAAGTGTTCCGAAGTGAAACTTTAGATTAACCCTAGAGAATAGGGAATTGCGTAATAGACCATAAAATGATTTGTATCGGGCATATTGTGTGGTTAAAATCCCCACTAATTCTTCTAGATTCAAATAAATGTAACTTCTTTCATGAGTGTTCAAAGAACTCTAACGTTAAACTAGGTTGACATCCCCCATTGACAATTTATATAAGCGGGGTGGTCATTTCCTTTTTTTTTTATCTATAATGAATAGTTTCAAGAGATGAGAGAATTAAGAATACCTAGAGACTTCTGTTCGTATTTCAATTTGGTGTCACATCATAATTTTATTTCCTAAAACAACTCAACAAATATCAAATACATGATTAGACACTTGTATAAATCTTTTTTTGCACCTATCAAATAATAAAAAATAGTGACACAATACTACTAAAGGAATACTCCATCTAGCCTCAAAAACAAAAGAAACGCCATATGGCACCAATTAAGGCTATGTTTGGCACGCCCCATCTACTAGCGGATAATGGATGCGACCAACATATTTGAGTAGCGGGTGACGAGTATATTTGTTTAGTAAGCACTAGCGTTTAACATTTTTCGTATAGTGTTTAGTGTTTTTTGAAGCACAACTTCAAGTAACATTTAAGTGGATAGCGTATAGTGTTTCACTTTTTTTGACATTTTTACGCTTATTATTATTTTCAGATTCATTTTATATCATTTTACATTTTTTTGACAAAGTCATTTTACATTTATCATGAATTAAATATGTCCTTTTATTTTATTTTATATTTATCAGCTAGTTTAACCGTTAGTTTTACCAAACACATTATTTTCTATCAGCTAGTTTATCCGCTATCTATTTTTTTTGACACATTATCCGCTATCTATTAGTTCATCCATTATCCACTACTTTTTACCAAACAAAGCATTGGAATAATATTAATCTAAAAAAAAAGCCTTGGAATATTAGTCAATATCATTTCGTTTTTTAAATGTAATAAAAAAATTGTGTTTTCCAAAACCACATTTTATGCATACTTATTTTATGAGAATAAAGAAGGGTTATTAAAAAATAAAATCCTGTTATAAAATAATCAAGACAATATCAAAAGAAGAACAGGGGAATGAGAAAATATGTGAGTCTTTGTATTTCTCATTACAAGTACTCCTTACATATGAGGGTGAATCATATTTATAGGGTGGGGATTGGAAGTGAGTGGTCAATCATAAATGACCACTATACAAGATAATGATGAGAATATGGGAGAAGACAAATGGACATCCACTAACAATCTTAATATTCATAACACTCCCTTGATGTCCATTGAGGATATGCCTCATTAAAACCTTACTAGAAAAAAAAACCCAGTGTGATAAAAAAATCTAGTGAAGGAAAAAGAGTACAATATCCTGTCAGTGGGAACTGTCTCGTTAAAAACCTTTCCAGGAAAACCCAGTGGGAAAAAACCATGGCAAAGGAAAAAAGAGTGCAGTTTTTCTCCCCAGAATGAAGCGTCACTTGAAATATGAATTTCAAAGATTTGGAATTTTTCCTCGAGTGCATATGAAGCAATCTACTACGCTATCACTTGTGATGTATCTCCTCTTTTAATGGAGCTTTGCGGTCAGTATTATCTTCAAAACATCTTCATTGAATATTGTTGGCATTTGGGCATGAAATGAAGAAGCAAGAACCATAGGTTGTTTTGTAGATCAAAAGATATTTCAATGTCACCATATGTAGATGATAGTGACATGCGATATGACTTGGTCTAGATCGAAAAAAATACATTGTATCTGCATGGTTAATTTGTGTAACATACATAATATGGTTTATTCATTAGGATAGTCAAAAATGAAATATGCATCCCACTTTGTTTTAAGGCATTTTGATTTGTAATGAACTAAATATTGCCATATCAAGGGATATAACATTTTGTAATATCCATGCATGCTTTCATAGTCTTCGGGACTAAGATATTTTATATATTCTTACAACTCATGTACTCAATATAAATAATTCCTGCAGATCAATATGAGACTTTAGTTTTCAAAAGAATTTATTTAAAGATATTTCCTATTATCTTAAATCTGCTGGGATTTTCCATGTAGAGTCACCTACTGAGTTCAACCTCAAAATCCATCATATATACTTTGATGTCATTCACATAGAGCTCATTTTTGAGTAATCATCTCGCGAATCCAAAAAGTTTGCATTGCAATATTAAATCCTTCAGAGGATCTTTAATAATTATGATTATCAAATGAGTCATACAAATAAGTTGAAGCTATTCATCTTGTGAAAATTGAGCTCTTCATGTACTACAAGGCTAATTAAGTACTAAAAAGTACTCGCATCCACCCTTGAGCAACATGTCGAGCTTTGTATCTCACAATTTCATCATTCTTATTCTACTTCAATTTCATCTTTCAATTTTGGCCAATTCACATTGTCTACAATCTTTAGTAGACTTTGATTGATGATCCTCACTAATATTTATCATATTTAGCGCTATATTAGTAAAAACATCGTCAATGTTGACTTTTGTTTCGGTTCCATTGTATTTCATTCTTGACATAATTCATTGAGATCTCTTTAATTTCATATCTTTTCAGGTACCTGATCAGTTCTTCTGGAACTGTAATGTCAATTATGTCTGAATACTCTTTTAGAGTTTCTATATCATCGCTTGGACCATTTTTTTTAACTCCTTTTGTTGTTCAAGGATTTTTATCTTTGGAACCGGTTGGTCTACCACGCTTCAAGCGCGGTTGAGACTCATTTGCAATATTAGATTGTCCAACAGGGACATCCATTCTATTGGAGCATTAGCAGCTGATATATATGATTTGGTCACATCTTTTGGATCAATGAATACATTTGGTAGATAATTTGCTAAGCTTGGCAAATGAATTATCTTTTGAACTTCTAGTTCACATTGTTTAGTTTGAGGATCAATATGAGATAATGATAATTCATTTCAACTGATCTCTTTTTTTTACAGCTGCTTATTCTCTCCCCCTAATTGGGAAATCTAATTCTTCAAATGATAATCATCACACTGGACTATAAACAAGTCTCCAATTGCTGGCTCAAGATAATATATTATGCATGGAGATTTATATCCAGTATGTTTCCAAAATTCTTTGAGGACTCATCATAGTGCATTGCACATTCAAAAATTCTAAGATGGGAAATATTAGGTTCATGACCAAAAACCAAATGTAAAGGGGAAGAGTTGTGATAACTTGTTGGCTTGATGCGAACCAATATTACAACATGTAAAATTGCATGTTCCCAAGTAGAAATTATAACTTCTTATCTCATAAGTATTGGTCATGTAATTAACTTTAGACGTCTAAAGAATGGTTCTTCAAGACCATTTTATGAGTATACTAAGTGATGTTCAATATCATACAACACTTATGAGATGTTTTTAGGGTAATTCACATAATGACATCTTACTCAAATTAGTTGAGCAAACAATCACACAAACTTCCAGTTGTGAGTTGACGATATATATGTGGCCATATATTTGATGCATCAATTAAGAACACAAATATCTCAATGGTCCACGTGATTAGTGTACACGTTTACAAACATCACCTTATATAATTTCTAGAATTACGAGAGACTTGTTCTCTCAAGTTACCAATTTTTTTGGGAACTGTGAACACAAAGTTAGTAGATTGAAGAAACTACGGCTCTTCAATACAAGTTCACACAAAAAAAAAAAACCATTTTTCGCATCATTATATACTGGGATGGTCCAATCGATTTTGTCAACAACTAAATTATTATGACATGTAAACTTCTGGTTTACAATAAGATGTGCTTCAATTGCACATATATAAGTGCAGTACAAATTAGAGGAAAAAATAGAAAATTTTTCCACTACACTTATTTTATCAAAGTATGTCTCGTTATATAAACATATTCAATATCTCCTTCATCTCTCGTTTCAATATGATATCCATTTATATGAATATCTTTGAAAATTAAAAAGCTTCTGTGAGACTTGGGGGAATCCAATGGATTCTCAATGTGTAAATGATACATAGAAACCGTTATTTGTGCAATCCTTCAGGGATGCTTGAATAATGGATTTATTGTACTTCCTAAACTGTACCACAAATTTTCATCAGCAATCATATTTACTTTGTTCTTCAGGAACTATATCTCAAATCTAAGCGAACGGGAAAAAAATCATGCTTTGAGCAATCTTTAATGGATGCTTGAACATTTTTTCGAGTTCTTTAAGAACTATATAGCAAACTTTCACACTTTGAGCAATCTTGTAGGATGCTTGAATATTGAATTCTTCAGGAATTCATCAGGAATAGTCAAACATGATAATCGTCTTTATGCAATCCAACAGGGACACTTGAATGTTGAATTCTTCGGGAATTCATCAAGAATAGAAAACATGATAGGGCTATAAGGAAACACGGTAGCCAAATAAAATTCTTAATAAAATTTCTATGCAAGAAATATTAATAAAATATTAAAATGATAAAATAAAAGCTATAAGGAAGAACATGATAACATGTAATAATTAGATTTATTGAATTTTCTTGCAAATTTACTCACTGGGTGCCTGATTGTCAATTATAGGGGTGCAGCTATCACTTAAGCCCACAATTGGCCCAGTCCAAACCAATGATGTTTTTGTCAACCACCAAAAACTGAGGCGGGTCTTGCGGAGCTCTTCGGATCCCTTTGTTGGATACACGAACCCGATGTCTGACCCGGAGTATATAGAGTAATCTTGAACCCTAATTAGCCGGTTCTTGATTATTCTTCACTTCGCTCTCTCTCTCTTCTCTTCTTCTCCTTTTTCTCTCTTCGAAACCCAGTTAGGGTTTGAGCTCTCACCTCCAATGGAAGTGACTGAAGCTTGAATCCTAACTGGTTTTGATGCTAATGATGATCTGAGATGATGATGAATCAAAACCCTCTGGTTTTGATCTCGAATCTCCTCAACTCGAAGCTCACAGATCCTCTTCTCACTTCAGCGATGAGGATGATTACTTACAAACCCTAAAATGCTTCGATTGATGATTAATTCCAAAGAATCAATCACCCGAAAACCCTTAGGTACACACACAAACTCGCTTTACACTTCTTTCTCCTTTCTTTGTTAGATTTATTGAGATTGAGAAAACCTAATTTACGAAAAGTTGATTGTTTTGCAAGTACACTATGAGATCTTGGTTTCTCAAGTACTTAAGAAGGTAAAATCTCACACTCTCTTGTGTTCTTGATTCTATTTTCTCTTAATCTAAAAAACCCTAATTTCTCTCTTGAACTTGTAGTTGCATGTAATTTCCGAGTTTCAGTCAAACATGAACCCAGTAATCTACACAACCAGGCACCTTCAACACACTTAAAAAGGTATAATACTCTTCTTTCTTTAATTGTATCTTCTCCTTTCAATCTTGTTTTGATCCTTGAAAAAATTCTAACTCTTCTATCTTTTGCATGCGAGGTTCAACACTCCTTGTTGAAGGCAAGCACACACCAAGAACTCTTGAGGAATATGATTGGAGCTACGGTTTTGCAGGAGTATTATTAGTGTAAAATAGAACTAGAGCAACATTTGGGAAAATCGTAAAACTAGAACTTTTGTATTGATTGTATGCAATGAATGTTACAATGTACATGTATGGTAGCATATAACACTATATATATACACTCGCACTAGGCACTCAAACGGACATGATCGTTAGAGAGGAGTTAGTTAGAGTCTAACAAACTCTCTAACGGTATAAACCGTTAGGAACACTCGTAAACAAACTTGAAAAAACCACATGTGTTTTTAATGTTTAATTTTTGTGGTAGTTTAAGTTGTTAAAGTGTTGTTTTGTAGATTATGTTTGAGGATGTAAGTTTAGGTTTTTAAATTACCAAAACCAACAAGATTAACAATAAGATAATAGAAGAAAATATATCCATATTACTGTCTCTTCATAAGATAAATTTTGTCTCAATATGTCTTTTTATCTTTATTTTAAGTGATTGTGATAGATTCAAGATCAAGAAGAATTATTCATTGAATCAATGGTGAATCACACAAGGTTACAACCTCATTGGTTTAGAGTTCCAATGAGAACTTTCCATTCGATTGCAAAAAGCGAATTACATTTAATCAAAAACTAACAAAAGCGCATACATTACTTTCTAGCTACTTATTTATACACTTGCTATTAGCTAGAAATTACAATACTACCCTCCCTTAGTTATTATTAATTTCTCTATTCTTCCTATAATACACTTTCTTCATATAAGGCCTACTATCAATACCCCCTAAGGCTTTCACCTTGTCCTCGAGGAAAATGAGAAAACACTCCTCCGGTTTTTACGCCATTTCCTGGGAATTTTCACGAGGTTGGTAAGTCCTCCACTTTGTACGACACTTCAAAGCATTACCACGGTTGTTGTATCTCGATTCGCGATATATTAGCAATTTACGGTTGAAGGGTGCCTTCTTGATCAGCGGCGAGGATGTGGTGTGGTTGATAGTCACCCAGATCTTGTCTTCTTGAGCTTGCGATATGGAATACTAGGTGCAACTTGCAATGGCTTGGAAGATCCATTTTGTAAGCAACCTTTCCTATTTTTTCAATCACTTGAAATGGACCATAGTCTGCAGTGGGCTTAGCTTCTCATTTCTTCTTGTTGCCAAGGATTTCCATCCAGATGGACATGCCTTCAAGTATACCCAATCACCCACCTCTAGGATCAATTCTCTCCTATGTTTATCGACTTGTTTTTTCATTCTTTGTTGAGCCACTTTGCTAAGTTGTTCTTTAAGCATTCTAAGATAGTGTCCCTCTTGCTCATAGAGCTCGTTCACCGCCTCCACATTGGATGGAATAGTTGGGCCTTTGATGATAGGATTGGGGTCTTTACCATACAAAGCCTTATAGGTGTCATTCCAATTGAAACATTGTAATTGGTATTAAACCATAGTTCAGCCCAAGGTAGCCATTTCACCCAAGTCTTAGGATGATCACCTA